>DWQK01004703.1:0-10203 GCA_018231225.1 Noctuana stator
CGCGAATGTTTGTATGGATGGATGTTTGTTACTCTTACGTAAAAACTACTGAATGGATTTTATTGAAACTTTACGATAACAAAGCTTATGTATCAGAATAACACATAGGCTACAATTAAAAAATTGGTGAATTGCTAGAAATACTGATCCTGCGCATGACAATTGTAATTGCATTCGTTTCCAGTTGTATATTATGCCCAATTCTATACTATTTCTATCCATTTTGTACTCGTAGCTATCAACACTAATGTTCCAGATCGGAATGCAAAATGCAGCGAGTATTGTAGGCGTGGCGTGACGCAACGCGGTCTAAATCATTTTCAATCTAGATTCTAGAAGAAATTCTTCCTGTTTGCGACTAGTACCTACCAGTAGCAGTTAAGTACGAAATAATTATTATAGAAAGCGACAAATACATTAAACTTATCTTAGACAATAAAAAGGAATGAAGGTCCAAAAAATATTACAGTAGGTAACGTTTTCCATTAAAATAAATCGAATGTTTTTCACTTAAACAATAGCCAAATGTTTTTATTATTGACAAAAAACGTTACAGTAACTTATCACAATAAAATAATTAAATATGTACATATTATAGTATTATAAATATAGCAGTAAGAAACGAAAAGCATATAAAATACATCTACAAAAATACTAGAGGACGCGGGCGGTAACTCGTTGAAGTCTTTTCAATGAGCATTTAGTACGATGATAAAAGATCGCTGTATTCCCGTTGTCCCCTTCTTACGGTTTTAGATTTTTTTAATATCGTTTATGAATAGCAAACGAGCTTGCCGGCCACCTAATGTTAAGTGGTCACTGCAACTCATGGACACCCTCGTCTAACGTCAAATAGGAGAGAAGTCCTAACTGAGATTGTACGTAGAAGTGTTGGTACTCATGAGGACTGAATTAGTCATCCGCCCAAAACAAAAATATGACTACAATACCACAGGTTAAGTAATCTCGGGTGCCGTCGGTCCTGGTTGTTGGCGATAGATAAGAGTCGTTAATCCTGGTCGGAGGCCCTTTGGGCGGTTTGACGACATCCAAGTTAGCTACTAACCCGCATGTACCAATCTGCTTTGGAACAGCGTATTGAAGTATTGCAATTAAACTTATCTGAATGGGAAAATCGAGAAAGAATAAGTTGTAAAGTGTTGTAAGCACACTAATCTACCAGTTGCATTTAGTAATTACAAAGTTGTTTAGTATGCATTTGTGTGTCATATCTTTAGTATTCTCACGTACCATTAGAAGACGATTTGCTTAAGCGAAGGGGGTTTATCTTAAAACAATATTTTTATATTTCAATTGTACTTAACTCCACAGTAAGTTCAAGAATATTTATAGCCATTTACTCGTTTTATAAGTGGGTAATACATAGGTACATTTATATATCTAATATGGTAAATATGGTAATACCAACTGATATTGTGAATTGTAATAACAAAGCTGCAAAATTGATAATTACATAAATCGATTTGGATTTAGCAATTTTGGTCCTCTCGAATAAGACGCCTAATTCTTAGCCACTGTGGTATTACCGCCTGTACCGCTTTAGGTGGGTATTCTTTATTCGCGTAATCTACTGCTTTAGCTTAAAAAATACCTGTCATTCTCCAGTTGTGTATATTTTGTAAGCATTATACTATTTCAAGAAAAGATTTATGGCGCAAGCAGTGTTTCACCTGGCTTAACATAAGTTACTACATTATGTACGTAAGTAATTTCATATTTTCATCTAATATAAGATTGAACATAAAGATAACATATACTTTAAGTGATATGACATGTTAAAATAATTTATGCTGATAATATTTTCGGCTATATATGGCGTCGAATAAACTGTAGGTGTGAACAGAAAAATTCAGTCTAAACAAATTTAAGTTGTCCGACTTCATTATGTTTTTATTTATAGCTAAGTATATCAATTTTTTGTTTAGTACCTACATTAACATACATATTTCAAGGTCTTAACAAGAAAACTTGTCGCTCTAATTTACATTACATCATATTTTGATACTAAAGTTTTACAACGGTAATTAAAAAATGAATTAATCACTAACAATGTTAATATTTTTATAACCTTTGATTTGCCTTTGCTGAATCATAAAATATATAGATATTTTATCTTGTTTCTATATTTAATATTCACGAATTTCACGACACAACCCTTATGAGGAAACCTGTTAAATATGTTTAAAATAAAAGCTTTCCAACCAAGTGACCAAGTTCCTTTTCTCTGAAAGAATACGCAGTAGATTTTTTTTATTATTTATATGATTCTAAATATTACAAATGTATAATGCAATATGCAGTTGAAAGGACAAAGAAAATGTCCAGTACAAATTGTTCTAGATCTGAGCAGGTGATTGCATTGAAATTGCCACCATTCTAACACTTATCGACAAATATAGTTTGTATTAAAAGTGAATTTATGTTTTGTCGAGGACTCTTTAGAAGTGTTAAATAAAACATTAAAATAAAAAATTAGGTGAATTAAGACAATGAGCTCTGCAAATAAAATAAGTGATTAAATGAAAATTAATTTAAAGAATGTTAAAAATTGTTTGAGAGTAAGAATTTAAAACTGTAATTAGTGTAAGGTCAGCTAGGCCCTTAATATGTTTCGTGGCTATTTAACATTCGTTAATAGTAACATTTTGCTCAATGTCTTGGCATAAATAAAACAATTTTATTTAATTTACAGAGAAACATTTTGAAAATTTCACAAAAGCTAATATAAATTAATTAAAAATAATTAAAACCTTTTTCCTGAACAGCTTAAACATTTTGTAAATATTCATATTTGATGTTATTGATTAGGGAAGTAAAATTAATTATTGAGATTACTCTAAGTTTTATTTTATAGCTATATTTAAACACAAAATTAACTATACAAAACAAAAAAAAACAAAAACATAAAAAACTGACCTTCAAAATCAGCATGGTGGTACGTTTATCCGAAAGGCACAACTGTCAAACTTTCCCGCGCTCGGTCGCTATGGCGTCCGCTTACACACTTGCGCGCCAAACAACCGCCACTTGTATTTATAATGTCGTTTTCATTACAACAGCAATATTGTTATGCGGTGGACGAAGCCCTTGTGCGGTTTTGTAACCGAACCCTCGTTCGTTCTGGCGGTATAAATTAGGTTCTGTTTGGCGTTAGATGCGACGAATGACAAATGTTCATGACGCCTAAGTTGATAGTTCCAATCACGTAATTTTTTGGCGAACAACCCCCTTGCGTAAAGTTCTGAGTATGTTTGTGAATATTAAAGGCTACAATAGCTTTTTGATAAACCATTTTAGCGTTCACTGCATAGCGCTCGATGGGTTTGTGGGTATTGTATTATTTAGTTACAGCTAAAGTTCCTATGGCCTTATTCATCATACAAGTTCTATGACACACTATATTGCATTGTCATCCAACTTAGTTTGTATGTAAAATTTCAGCTCAAAGACCGGGAAGTAGGTTTAAGTACCAAGATTTTTTTACGAGGACAAATTCGTCGGTGAATCCAATAAAAGCATCTTTAACATAAAAGTTTGAACCCGATCACGACGCCAATTGCCGGACCCAATTGTAAATTTAAGCTGTTCAGTGACGCGTAGAAAAATTAAGTATCTGTGTAAAGATTAGCACATAACATGTTAGTCAATAGTATCATAATTATCCTAACTCTAAGATCATAAGTCAACATACTCAAATACATAAAGGAATCAGTGATTATAGGACAATAAGTAATTACAATTTAGCCTTAAGTTCGCAGCAGTAAGTAGTTTTTTGTTGATGAGAACCTTTTTCGCTGTGAACCTTCTGTGAACCCTTCAATTCGCTAATGTGTTTTTTGTTGACTTGACGCATCGTAACCTACGCACGAATAGGTACAATATTAATGACTTACATAATATATTAAATATTAAAAGTGTTCATGATAGTGCTTTATATTATAGGCAAGAATTTTGCATTAATATTGCATTTGCTATTCAATAATGATAAAAAAAAAATATTTACGAAACACTTAAATAACTAAATTTTAAAGAAGGTAACGAGAATTTTTTCTTTAGTCATACCTTAGCGAAAAGGGTGCCTAATGCCGATGCACTGTATTGTTTAACGTTTATCCAGTGTATAAGTATATGAGCAAAAAAATTTAAATTTTCATGATAATGCGTTATATTATTACCTACAGGCACGAATTTAGCAATAATATTTGCGTTTGTTACTTACTCAACTACGATAAAAAAGCGAAACACTTAAAATGAGTCGTGAACTTTTTATGCGAAATGGTAAACAAATACGTGACGAGTTATGCAGTGCATCTTGTGCAGTATCATATGGCCATGCCATGCCACCCTCAGCGTAGCGCGGAACGATCTAGATGCGCCGAGCAAGGCCAAGTGCAACCGGTCTTCGGAACAAACCAGGAGCCTTCTGCCTTTAAAAACATCCCTAAAATAATTAACAAACGATAATTTTATTTATTTATTTCAACAATTCACCACTTTTTAAAGATTAAACTTATAGTGAAGAAAGATTAAACAGTAGTATTACAAATTACTGAAATTGTTAGTTGCCTAAACTGGGTGAAAAACTTAATATATAGGCAAATGAACTCCCCCAAACAATGATCTTATGTAGGTGTATACTATAATAAATATACAAATGAATAAATAGAATAAATATTCTATTTGGTACTACTGCCTGATCCACGTATTTTTAAACTGATCAGCACGTTTTGTAAAACAAAAAATTTTTATTAATACGGTAGCTGAAAAAAGATGAAACCATTTTTGATTATCTATTAAAATTGTTTTTTGAAAATTCTAATGTCTTTTTACATAACACCTCGAGCCTCAGGGCAATAAAATGCAAAGTGCATTACTTAATTAACACTTCGTCTAGTGTAAGTGAAACCGGTGGCCGTCACCTGAATTTAATTGGGGCAAATGCGTCTTCATGATTACATTATACCTATAGGTAGGTATATTGCGATTTAAATTTATAACGCAATATTAGCATTAACGCTTCACACTCATAACCCCACTATTCCTTGTGTCATGAGTGCTATGGACACACATACCAAACGATTTTATGCACTTCATAACTTCGTTATTATTACGGATTTTTATACCTATCTGTATCTAGACTGGAATATCATTGTTAGATACTTTTTTCTTATTTAATAGTACCATTTTCAGCAAGACTTTTTAATACAGCCAAAACTATTAGGTGTAACCTAGTAATCGTTTACCGCTTTTTTGTCCCATGCCTCTTACCTGTAAGTAATTGGATTGGAATTTCGTAACTTATGATGGCTTGCACAAACTAAAAAAATAAATTAACTAATACTTATTTTCTGTTCATAAACTTTATAAAGTTTTCCACCTTACCACACCCATTATGCGTAACAACAACACTGACGAAAAACGTAAAACAACAGTAGGTACGTATAGTTGATAAAGTACCTATAACTGTATGTACCTACTCGTATGTATACTTAGATCTTTAAAGCTACACAACGGATTTTGATGCAGTTTTTTTAATAGATAGAGTGATTCAAGAGGAAGGTTTATATCTAATCTACTAATTTTGAGACAGTACGAAGTTTGCCGGGTCAGCTAGTTAATAATAAAGGGTAAATAACACATTATCTCTACGATCACTACGATGCATGCGAGAATTGTGCCCCGGGACAGTAATTTGCGTAGCTCTATCCCATTAGTCACCGAGGTGGGCGGAACTGTCGTCGGAGACAAGCTTGTTGCGAAGGCCTTGTAAATTCAATTGTCGCTGATAATGCACGGACGGGCCACAGACAACCGTATAAGGACTTTATATTCCTATAAATCCATAGATACCTATTGGTAACGTGGGTTGACGTTGCTAGGAAACTCATCAACCTAGAATTTACTTCCTTGGCCAAATGCGGGTTGGTGAACTTCATATGCCTTTTGAAAACTTTTACGGGAAACTCTTAGGCATACCTGCAGGTCTCGTCACGATGACAAAAGGAAGTTTTGTCCATTTAATTGTTTAAAACGCATTTTTGAAAAGTCGTTGGTGCGTGCTACTGGGATTTGAACCCGGCTCTTAAAAGAGGCCTGATCAGTAATCAATTTCCTTTGAGTTAATGTCTTTATCATAATTATAAATTTTAAAAATATGACATGACTTTTGCCTATAAAACTATATTAAGGCTTTGACATTACAAAAATAATAAAAATGCCGGAACACTTAAACTTTAATTCGATCATATCGTGATTATTAAAATAAATTGTTCAAGAACACTATTTCTACGTTTGTTTATTAAATTCGTGTATTAATAATTAAAATGATAGATTTAAGTACATGATTAAAGAGGTATTTTTTTTAGATATTTCCGCTTTTTAAACACCGTTTAAATAATTACCTTATTTCCTGTGAATCATACTTGTGCGTCATAAATGTTAATTGAAGCATTATTCATAAGTTACCGGGTACAATTTAATCTACAATAAAAAAAATATACACTTATATTAAGTCACTAGGAACGTTTTGAAATACCAAAAGAATATTTACTAAAAAAAGAAATTATTACATTATTTCAAAATACTCTCCATCGGTCTCTATTCAGCGATTTATTCTTCTAAATAAACATTTGAAGGTCTGCCGATAATATTCCTAATTTAAGAGGAGACTTGTGCCCAGCAGTAGGACAAATGGGTTGATGATGAATTACTAACTGGTATTTCGATGAGGATTGAATACAGTGCATCCTTTGTAATTATAACGACTTCACTAACTTGTAAGTACTCGTATATGCAAATAAAGATGTTTGTAAGAAAACAGCAGTAAGTGCTCAAACCCGCAGGATGATTCAGGGTTCCTAAATAGACGTCATCTAAATTGCCTTGCCCCAAAAACCTATTTGCAGTTTTCAGAGCGACCTTTGCGGTCTGGTCTGCATTGTCGGAGCCTGTATCAGTTTTCATGAGACGGCATTGCTAGCTGAGCCCAACCACAATTTGTGAGCAGCTAAATAATGCGTTAAGTTGAATAATGTGATTTGGTCAACCACAACATTAATATTTGAGATTCAATAGTTATTAAGTATATTAAATTTATTAGTACTAACAATATATTTAAAAAATAATTAAATTAAAAACCTAAATAAAGCTGAAGAGTTTGTTTGTTTGTACGCGCCAATCTCAGGAACTATAGGACCTATTTTAGTGTAAGATAGTCCATTTATCGAAGAAGGCTATAGGCTATGAAGCGTTACGTTGCAATTCATAACGCAGGCGAAACCGGGGGGCACAGCTAGTTTTAAATATACCTAAGTAATTTTCTTCTTCACCTTAACGTTTTCCCGGGTTTTAGGGAGAAAGCCATGCCCAGCAGTGGACCATAAAAACGGTTGCAACTGTTGCGACCTAGGTATTTGTAGTGTATAGCGAGCCTAAGGTTCCTCACCTTCGTCTGACAATGGTTCCAATTTTCACCGCGTGTGCGCGTGCGCCGACCGTGACACCACTATTTGTATTCAAGTCAGTGGACGTTAGCGCGATAAATTGCATATTATTCCATTGCTACTAACTTACGTTACATAGGTTTCAGTTCTTCCTATTGTATCCTTCTAGGGTTTTTACAAGCACTTTTTAATTTCGCTTTGTGTTGTCTTAAAAAAATGCCGTTGCCTGTGGGATCGCTGGATTTAATCCACCCCGCGTGTTAGGTCGCGTGTCCTACCTGTTTGTGGGTTAAATCCAACCATCAAAATATAACGTAAGTAACCAGTGTGTTAGAAAAACTGCAACGGGACGCGTATTGAAGATCGTGCAAGGTGAATTCCAGTATTAGACTGATACCCTCAATAACTACCCTAAGTTGCACCAATTCAACGAAATGTTGGTTAACGTTTAACGCCGTACCTTCCTCTTAAACCTTAACTTAAACGGTATACATAGCAAAAATACAGCAGAAAGTTTATCTATACTAATAATATAAAGCTTAAGAGTTTGTTTGATCGCGCTAATCTTAGGAACAACTGAACCGATTTGAAAAGTTCTTATAAGTAGTATAAGATAATCCATTTGTTGAGGAAGACTATAGGCTAGCAAGCGTTACGTTACAATTCTTAACGCGGGTAAAACCGGGGGGCAAAGCTAGTTCATTTATATACTTAATAGTCCTTGTGTACATGGAACCCACGACACTAAATAGGTACTGGTGTATGGCTGAGATAAATATTATTTTATCCAGTGGTTTAAAAAAATGATGAAAATATAAAGTTTAAATCCCACAACAAATTTAACTGTATCAAAAACTGAACGTAACGCGCAGAATCCAGGACCCAAGTGGAACACAGCAGTGTATCCATAGCTTAACCCAGTAACTATTGTAAGTAGAATACTTACCTAATGCAATGATACAATATTGGCCGTGACGTAATGGCCGGCCTGCTCCTTGTATTTCGGCCTAGATTTAGTTAGCTCATGAGGATTGCCCAGAATTACTAACAATGAAAGTAATTAGTCAAGCAACGAAAGTAGGTCTGCAGGTTTATTGGTTTTAATTGCCGTCTCGGTAATCGATCCGGATATGAGTAGAAATATAAGTAATGTTTGCACATAGAATATTGAAAAATTAAATTGTACATTTAATTGTACATAATACTGAAATTGCATGTGTGTGCGTCGAACCCGGAGCAATATTTAAATTATACTGCCTTCAATTCTTTTTATGGCCCACTACTGGCAAGGGTGTCTCCTTACAATCGGGAAAGGCCTAGAACATGTTTTACCACGCTGCTCCAATGCGTATTAGTGTAACGGGTTCGGGAAATCGCTTACAGTGCTAGGAGTAGAAACGTCTTTGCCCTGCAGTGGGACACCATAAGCTAATAATAATATGAAGGTACTTGATGGTGTTTTTGATGTCTAATTTAACAACATTAACAGCTTCATTCGGTCATGGGAAAAGTCAAATAAAATCGCAAAAGTCTAAATAAAAGAACTTTATTTATGTACTAAAACGGAGAAAACATCCATAATAATAAAAATTACACGAACAAATGGCATCTATTATTCTTACTCTAACTTATAATACAGTGACAGTATTTCGTTTTTTAGCGTTTTCAAAAACATGATATTAGAAATATTATAATGTTATCAATTACAAAGTCAGATGAAACCAGCAAACAAATTAGTTCCGGTGCTTCAAATTTAACAGACAAGAATAGCTTTAAGAATATCTTTATTCATTTAACTTTGTAAGTGTCAAATTTTATTCATGTCAGACGTTCAAATATTTCAAATCATGAAACTTTTAATTGTATTTAAATAATTATCAATAGGTGCTCATCCGAATAATATGTGAACTTAACTTTACATACATGTCTTGTCGCCCCGAACTCGTGTATATCGACCCTTACATAAGAAGCTTAGCAACAATCAATATGCAAACCGTGACAAATAAAATTTTAAATCGACAAGAACACTTATCGAATAAATTCCTCTTTGCAATATTTACAAAAAATTATGAAAAAAATATCAACTGAACTTCAAGGAATGAAATTTAAAACACAATTGTATAAAACAAAACAAAATCAAAAAAACTTTTTTTTTCCGACATGAAATAATTAAAAACTTTAAATTCTGAAAATACATTTTTTACCTTACAATTTTTCACGCAGTCAGGCAAAAAAAATTTAAAATAGAAAATTCTTTAAAGTTAAAATTCTTCGAGTAAGGCAACATTTTTTATACAGATAACTCAGATAAGTAGTCATGGCTATAGGAATATGAAATATATATTTTTACACGTGTTGAATTTTATAATAATGCATTAGAGAATAATACGTTGAAACGTTTTCAATGTCTTGTAAACTTCGCTACGCGCACGCATGCACGCATGGGAATATCACGATGTTATGCATGATGTTTCACGCAGTGCATAGCGGAACTGCATAACTCAAGCAGGTTAACAACTGCACTAGGCTTACCTAGGCTTTCAAAAGCATAAGGGTTTATCTTAATAAACCTTATGCTTTTGAAAAATAACATTACTGTAAAAATGCTCTGAATATACTAACTAGTAGGATGTAAATATCGTGTTTACGTTAATATGGATTTCTGTATACCTATTTATGAATTAATGTTTATTTTTACTTTTATTATCACTACCAGTAATACAGTAATAGATAGATCAAT
>DWQK01004704.1:0-10203 GCA_018231225.1 Noctuana stator
ACTGACTTTTCCAAACATACTCATTTCGATCGTTGCCAAATACAATGGTTATTAAAACCTGATGCAGGCCGGAGTCGCTCAAATGATAGGGGGGAGGTATTACGCGTTATGTACTAGGTGCATCTGTAGTGGTGGCGGGGTGTGTGGGTGAGTGGACGGCGTCCAGCTTTCGAGAAGTAGGTACGCCAGAGTGAGCGGCCACAGACTTCAGCCTCACGCGAGAGCCTCGAATTTTTTCCACAAATTAGAGTGCATTCTGAACTGATTTGTTTTCTTTTTGCATCTAAATCGCATTGATGATCATATCGAGTTTCAGTCATCATATATCATGCGCGTTTGCTGGCAATGACAGTGCGTTTTTCACGTCGGAAATTCGGCAAAAGTTTATAATTGACAGCAACAAAGTCAGACACACTCTTTCTGGCGCACTGTGCGAAAGTTCCGGCGCTACGTACCGAAAATAACTTCGACCTGCAAGCATTCCGAGCTTTAGTGTTTGCTATATTGTATTGAAAAAGTTGACTTTGCGTAGTTGTGGAAAAATCGTGAGTTTTCGTGTAACGCGACGCCTCTGTGCATTCGCTGTCTGCGCGAAAGTCGTTCGCCGCACACATGCGCATAACGCACACACAGGTCCGTGTAAGAGCGAGTAAACTAATACCGGGCCGGATTAATGCTTCAGTTAGTGAAAAAACTTTTTTTCAGACTGCGCCGTCCAGCCAGGGCCGAATTGAGACAAACGTCAAAGTAAATTATTATCTCGTTCGTTGTGACGTAACAGCGTAGCGTACTTTCATTACGCGATAACGTTATTTTGTGTTGCATTTAGAGTATTTCCAACAAACGAAATTGGTGTGTTGAGGTTCGTGCAGGTGAAATGAATTATAGTCATAGTTCATGTTATTTTGCTTTTTCACTAGAGTCGAATTTTAATCACGCTCTGTATAAACATAGGATGGAACAATGGAAAGAAATATTACAAAATGTTGATGGTGTTAATCGCCTGCTCTCTCTTTCTTCTCAATTGCTTATAAATGGGGTTAGTCAACAACATAAAATGTCTACATATTAGCAAAAACGTTATGTCGTAAGTAAGTACATTTCGGCGCGAAACATGCGGGTTGGAGACGATTATCTACCTCTATACAAAACTGGCAACTTTCTCGCAAATTATTCTCTTATCTTATAACGGAATACAAAAGTAACATTTGCATTAAGTCGTGCCGCATTTTTTTGCGTCACGCCTCGAATACGTGCATAGGAATGAGAGACAGAATTCTAGGGAGCATAAAAAGTAAAGTTTGGGAAATTTGATTATGGAACGCGGCGATCCGTCAGTCATTCGAAATGCGGCCCTGGGTAATGACTCCCTCCGCTGACCTGCCTCTGTCTTGTACCCCACGCTTCAAAAGTTCAGCTCATTTGAGTGCTTGCGGAGATTTTATTACCCCAACTATACTCGGTATTAAAATTTCGAAAAAAAGGGTTGAACAGACGCTACCGTTTAAGGGCGAGGCACAAAGCTGACCGTTCGCGGCTACTTGATTTCAGGATTAGTTCGCTAATTACTGTTATGAGACAGTTTCAAAACTCGTTTTGAGGGCTTCTTTTTTAACCACGCTTCGAGCTCGAGTATAAACCTACTTAAAAAAATATAAAAACGCCAAGTCGTCTGATGGTATTCGAATCTGTACGAATAAATCCACATGCAAGCAAAAAATCCTGCGTATTCACACAAGAAGATATTTCAGACGTAACTTTCGAGAGGGAAATAAAAATTAAAAAATTCCATGCTTGTAAAAATATTGCCATGGCTGATAATGCCATTTAAATTGCGACCTCGGTGCTGCCAAAGAACGAGAACGTTGAACATTTTCGGGTAAGTACTTGTTTCGCGAGCTCTATCTAAAGTTTTACTTTGATACCGTCGACGGTGCTTTTTGGTTTAGACTTTGGGTCGAACTGTCACAGAGAAACATCTTCAAGTTTCAAAATTCATACACCCCCTCTATAAATTTCATAATGTATTTTTAAATCGAATAATAACTAGTCAAATTCGAAAAAAGGTGTATTATCAATTCGATATATTATGTACTTATGTTTACATGTTTGTCGGAAACTGTTAATCGGATTGTGACCTTTATTTTTTTTTTGCTTTGTGACCTTTATTTATTTCCCTTAATTTAGGGAACAGTGCAAGTTTAATAAAACTAGGTTCATTACTTTTCTTAAATAGTCCTAAACATTGTTTCATTATGTTGAGATAAATATGTTTTAAAGTTAATTTAATTATTTTATATTTCTGCTTTGTTCATTTTTGTTCTAACCTACTGGATGATAGTGTAAGTTATCTTTGGGCGTAGGTATCAAAAGCACCCACGATACAGGTAATTCTAATTAGGCCTTTAAGTGTGAAGTGTTTTTTACTAATGTCAAATTAATAAATGAATCGAAAGACATTCACATCCAAAAAATCTACAGAACAACATGTCTACAGTATTCCGCAGCACATTTCGCGTGGTTTTTCGGTATTTTTGCCGGTATTTATTCCGGTATTTTATATGCACAACGTTGTTCACCTGTCTAACGATAATTACTAGTGTTGGAGGCGTCATTACGTCAAACCGACTGCTTGCCATCGCATTTTCAGTTTACTCAAGTTATTTCCCTAGGGCCTTTGTCATTGCTATTTAATACTAAGATTTCCGATGTAGCATGTGTTCCCACTTGTGTTATCGCCTGTACCTACTTATTTATAGACGCAGTCTCACGGAAATGTGAACGCTACAGTTCTAATTAATGAATCTTGCTTTAGAAACTGAAATTTTTTAACATTTTTTGAGAATAAATAGGCTTTCATTTATTGTTCTCGAAGTAGGTTTGCTGAATCTTTTAAAAAAAATAGTAGACACATATTTATACATATTAGAAAGTGTAGATATAATTCTCTACATTCAAAATATTACTTAAGTCCATATTAATAAAATACATGTTTGTATTAAGGTTCGTTGCGTTCAGAAACTATTGTTCCCGTAGTATTGTAATGGCACTATTGATTCCGTCTAATTTATAAATAAAAAAAAAAATATCAGCTAGGTATGAAAAAATATATTAAATTAAAATTATTAATTGGAGAAAACCCAAGTAGGAATGGTTTTATTAATTTAATAATTTTTATCATTCTGAACTGGGTTATGTATGTATTTGTTTTTGTAAGTATGTTTAAATTTGACTCTTTATTTAATGAATTTAATATAACATAACTACATTACATAATTAGGACAGGTTGGATTCATTTGTATCTTTTTATAGTTTTTTTTTAAATCAATACCTTACCTAGTTGGCAAGTATTAGTTGCGGAATACTACAAAACCATTTGGTAATTAATTTTATTACGAGTGTGTACACATGTCTTAGGGTGTATTTGTTAGTTGCGCCACTTGGATAATTTCCCAATGGGACTGCCTACCGTGCCTTTTCACACCTGTTCGTCACTCAGTGTGATTTCTTACGACATACGAGTACCTACTCATATTATGTGGAAAGTTTCAAGGATAAAAAAAATAACGCTGCACATTCACAGTCCTACACTAGGATTTTATATAAATTTCTGTTTGTCCGGGAATCGAACCCAGGAACTTTCGAATTGTAGACAATGTCATTTTAAAGGCCCAGGATGCGACAATGCAGGTTAGGTACGATTAGGTTAGAGTTTTTTTTTATTTCAATAAGGAAAATTACAATATCAAAACTCCACTTCAGACATATTTCATTTTACATTATCTATAAAGTAATTCTAATTATTCCTTAGCAATAATTATTATATTTTCCATAACAAATACCTACATACGAGTATGTACCTATTGCAATGCAGGAATTTTATTTATTATTGTTTACTACGCTGCATTCTCTTATCAAAAGAAACCATGACTTCCTTTAAGTTCAACAGCATTTGCGCAGTTGCCTCTAATTAGCATAAAGACGTAACGCAAAGTGAAACAATTAATATAAAATACTGTAAAATACATAGATACATTTATATGAATAAGTTGTCTTGGTCGCCCGACCAATATACGTTGAGCTTTTGATACTTGGGGAGACAAACGAAGGAAATACAGATGTCCAGGAGTCAGAGATCCGAAGTGATTGGTCGGTTAAGGACTTCGGGGCGATATGGGTGCGCGAGCGCTGGTCGACTTCCGTTTCAACACGATAGTGGTCATTGCAGTAAAGACTGGAGGATAAAACAAGGACAAACCGCTGGCACAGATAACGATGTAGCACAATAACAGTTCATGCTTCAAACACCATCCGATATCAAGATCGCTCTAGCGTTGAACAGATAAAATACTATTTTTGTAGTAGGTAACGCTCACTGACTGATTAAACTATTAATTTTTTCATTAAAACTTTTTCAATGGAACTGGTATAGGATTTAAAATTCAGGTTATATTTTAAAAGATAAAGCGATAAAGACAGTGTGTTAAGAGCTTAAAAAAAAGTTATAATGTTTTCAAGGATTTTATTGCTTTTCCCTATTACCTAATATTTTACTGGGTTGTTTTACCTACCTATCTAATAATATCGTAGAGATTAAATTTCCATTATTATAAAAAGTCTATTAAAGTTAATAGAAAATGGCTTGGATATAAATAAATGCTCTGAAAAAAGCAGTATGTTAATTTTAATGTATTTGAATAAATCATTTTTTTTTGGAAGCTTGGAACTTGGAACACACTAGAAACTTTAAACCTTTAAACACCTGAGCCTATTATTTAAACAGCTTAAAAGAAATCCGATAACTAAGTCCTTACAAGATAACGGCTGTAGCTTATTTCTGAAATTAAAAAAAAAAACAACATCGCGTGACAATTCCCGCCTAAAGTTTGTCCGTGTGTGCCATTGTCATTAGAAGCGTATTAAGCTTTTTAAGGCTTACTAATGAAAGAAGCCGCACCCGCTCCTTCGAGACCGAGGCGCGCCTGCCTCATGTAAAAACATTATTACTTAACGAATAAGGTCACTTTTATCTGATCATTGGGAATATCGCGTCATAGTAATTAATAGACGAAAATATGCTGGATAATGGCGTATTCACTTTATGGTCTTCATGAAATTGTAAATTGTTTTTGGGGTCGTAAAAGGACATACAATTATGATAGTTATTATGTAACGTAACGTACCCCAAAACTTCACCTGGGGCCTTATTCGCTACCACATATGATTTCATAACGCGCTTAAAACATTAACGTGGGTTCGAATCGAAACGCGCTACGCCACCAAAAGTATATATATATATATATATATATATATATATATAGTACACACTACGTGTGTCGCGCCAATAGTGGAATTATGCGTGGTATGAGCGTTATTGTACATGGAATTGAAATATTATGGGCGCCGCGTTACGTGATTTTATTGTCATAGTGAATAAGACCCCATCAGTAGATTGTATTAAGAATAATTCACTTATATTTAAGATAGATAAATGTATTAAATTAAAATTTTATTGACTACACAATATATACCTACGCACTTTGTGTGACTTTCACTGTCTAGGAAAAGTCTCCCTACTATTAAATATAAACCCCTTAGTAATCGTAATTATAATCGCCTTGCATGTAAGTGTGGAGGGAGAGGTGGGAGGGGGTAATTAAAAACCCTAATGGCCCATCGAAGACAAGATAAGGTTGGCGGTCGGAAGAAACCTCTACTTTTCTAATTACTCTTTCATTAGCTGATGGATTACTCACGCTCGCGCTGCCAACATTGAAGCCACATGTCTAGTGATGTTAATATTGGTACGAATCGAATCAGTTATTACGAGATATCGATTTCGATTGCGATTATCCTGTATCTGTTACATCGTGTTTCTTTTGTTTCAATTTTATTTAATAGCTATAACAAATCAACGCTAAATTGTTGTGTTGTGTTCTGTAAAATGATTTTGTAAATATGTACCTAATGTAAGTGTTTACTTCAATAGCTCGTCATTATGCGTAAGTGTTTATTAACATTATGCATACTTTTATTTAAAATAACAATAAATTAAAACGTTACGACGATTCGTCCTTTCCGCTTTTCTTGATTACAACGATGCTTGTAAGTAGAACCGCGCCTTTGCATGTTTTAATTATATTATTAACGATGGCCAACGAAAGGCTAATTTTTTATAATGGCCGGCGTATCGCAATGATATGTAAATATTCCGGCTCGCCCTCGCCTATTAGCTGCTTGGTCGCGTGCGTGTATACCTTAACATTCGGAAGTAAGACACGTTACCACAATTTAGTACTGAGGCGTGACATTCTTTTTAGGTTATGTCCCATTCGAATACCTTTACGAAAACTCGGCTCGTTTCAGCAGCGAGCTACACAACCAGTCAGCCAATGTGCGTTTCTGAGCACTATTTCTTTATAATAAGACGTGAATGCTCTGTGGCGTAATTAGCAACGTTTGAGAAGGAAACCTACTCATAAGCTTCCTCGAAAGGGTCGTATTAATTACTGGAGGTGCTCGCATGAGTGTGGCGCAATATAAATGGCCGGCCACTTGGCGCCCTAGCCTCGCCAGGCCTTATTAAAAATGTTAACACGTAAATTAGACTCCACGGTGCACTGTATTAGCCAACCAATTAAATTTCACAGTCAACGCATACAATAACTTGCAAGGTGACTTCACACGTCGAGGGATGGTTATTTCATACACTAACTACACTCTTACCCTATGTTTAGAGGTCTGCCCGTAATATTTTTCCTTCACACTTTGATAACGTTTTGAGTGTTTCAAAATAAAATTGCGCACTCAAGTTTTTAATTACAAAAATTAAATATTGAACTAAATATGTACGAAGCGAGTTAGCGCGGTAAGTTAAAAAGGCATGTGAAAATTGCGACGTAAGGTTGGTAACATTTCCGTTGCCGACTGTGAGAGTCCTTACAGACGAGAGATTTTATTCTCAGTTGAATTAACAAAACATCAGATTATATGATTAATGTCATAATTAATATTTTCGTTCGCAAATCGTTATTTCCCGGTGTTTATTAACGGTAAGGCGGGTTTGTGGATGGTTGGCTAGATGTCGCGTTTGGCTGCTTTGATATGAGAGCGTAATTAAAAATTCGTTTGAATTAAATAAGCAGTAGTTTAGTTATTCAGAAGTGTCATCAGTGGCCGGTTTACGTGGCGTCATTGTGAGGGCGAGTCACAGTTAAACAGTCGCTCGTGTGTGAACGGTTAAAAAGGTTGAGGCTCGGCTTGTCTAAGTGCAGCCCCTCATGCGACTAGTTGGATGTGTAAAAAGATTAATTGGAGTGTTGCCCGTATTCTAACAATTTACGACGCCTTCTCTGACGGGCCGGCCGCAGACCACTTCTGCGCAACTTAATTAAGCGAAATAACTTAAACGAGTCACCGTTGCTAATTAGTGCTATCGTCGCCGGGGCTAATTCTACGAGTGACTCTTTGTTTGCGAGCCGCGCACTTCTTTGAGTCCGCGCGCCAAAAGAATTTGTCTTTGCATCGACTTTGAGTGAAGGATGTTTGTTTTGCCCCGGAGACTTTTACAAAGACTGTGTGCATGAGAATCGGGAAATACGACGCAGAGTAACTTCTGCTCGAAAGATTTAAGTTTCCACTTCAAACATAATGCAGTGTCGATGTTTCGCCGTGTAATTTTATTAAGTAAAACTTGATTTTAGAGGTGGAGTTGTTACTACGAAGCGCCTTAAAAAGACATGTAGGAAGAGCTCTTGCTAGTAGAGCCCTTAAGGGCTGAGGCACAACAAGTGGCCAGTAGTGTGTGAAAAGCGTCTTGTGTCATCAGAATGTTTTCTGTGTGCTTAAATCTTTTTTTTTTTCATTTTACAAACCTCATATCTCGTCGTGATAAGCTATCCATAAAGCATTGCTTGTACCACAAATTAATTAGTAACATTTATTAAGCTTTACGGCATCATTATCGCGCTGTTTTATCGAAGTTGCAAAGGCTATCGCAAGTTTGAGTTTATAATCGTTTAGTAGATTAAAGTTTTGTGTTAGTTTTTATTATTTTAAAGTGTTCATTAGTGCAATCTACCGATAAGATATTTTATATGTAAATAAACGACAATTTAAAAATAAATCCGTAAGTAGGTACTTAATTTTCCGAGTTTTGTTGGATTTGAATAAACTTAAATATCTTTTTAAACTGAACTTTATTAAACTTTTGGTGTAGGTAAATTTTGAAAGTTTACGTGACGACAAGATATCAAGGGGACAACTGGTTACTAATCGACGTTTCCGTAAATTTAAAATGTCATTTATTATTGAAGTAACTCCGTGCACCTTCGCAGTAATTGCCCGCGATTGTGGCGCCCTCACCCTTTCAGTCCTTTCAGATGTTATCGCGAGGAAATGGCCGTTTTCCGTTGTCCACGCGCCATTAACGAACAATACTAATGGGCCAAGTTGTTTGAAGAAAATGCATGTACACGTCTTGTTGCTTTGTCGTGTAGAAAAGCGAAATGATCAGTCAAGATAATTGTTTCGCTTTGCTTTTGTGAAATGATGCTTTTACATAGCTTAGCTATTAAAGACATGTACTGACTGTTTTAAAAGTTTGGGATTTTTTACGCTCTAATAATAAATATTAGGAATGATATGAATTGTACTAATGAAACTTACATTCGTACGAATACGAATAATAATTATAATATATCTTTATTTCACTTTAATGTTCCTTAAAATTAAAATCAACGACAGGCAATTGTTTTTGAAGTCTGTTGTTATTAGTCAGTCTGTTCCTGTCCTCTGTTTGTACTTTACCCGCCGTTGAAAATAGAATTTCAGAGTCAACGGTAGACGCTTGAATAGTTAAATGCATTTGAAAGTATTTATTATCTCGCCAATATGTCGGTGAATCGGAACTTGGTAACTAGTTGTGTCACCACAGAACAAAGACAGCAAAATATCAACACGCTGCGTAACGTTTCGCTTAACAAATTGATAAAATGAAAATCAAATTAAATACTACATCAATTCGATTAGTCGTAATAGTAAGAGTCGTGGAAATCGAATATTACGGATACGAATAAAAGTATTCGTTTTCTTTGCACCCATAGTCCGTTAGATATAAAAGTAAAAAGATCACATCACCATAATGATAGGTATTATGTACGAATACAAATGAATAAGTATTGCAAATAATCTTATCAAGCCTTTTACAAGTTACCCCTTTATCTAACTTAGATATGATATAGGTGGCTTGAGATATCAGCAGAAAGCTTTAATATAAACGTTGCTATATCAGTTCAAGTGCTGAGTACACATTGAGGTAATAACTACTTACGGCTCTTTGAGCGTCATGAAAACTTGAGTCATACAATCTTTTATGTTGAGATTTTAAGCCGTTTCTTTTAATAAAAAAATCAACAGATACTTTCGTAGACTGTTTCGGTTTCGTAAAATATCTAAACATGCTTTTCTTACATAAAGAAAGATTTTGGGAAAAGTTTTTGGGAAGAAGTTTGGTTATATAGATAACAATAGGACAAGTTACAGAACTTCTCCTAAATAATAATAATTACACCTACGTTACCTAATGTTATTTTAGCTATATCATCTTTCTCAAATATTAGTAAGTATGTTTTTTTAACTTTCATCCTGAACATTAAATGTTTATTCTTTTTAAGAATTAAATTGTAACAGATTTAACCCTTCCATTTCAGGACTGAATATACTCGTATCTAATATAAAGATTTGTAATGCGTCGCGTAAAAAGATACCATTAAGCATTTATGTCAATATCTGATAGTGTATATGATACCATATTTGAGGAAAATGGGGGGAAATGTATCTATGTGCAAAGAAGGGGAGGTTTATCAGAGACGAGGCTCGTGGCAGGTGGCTGTTATCACTGGACTTAGATAACGGAATTAGCCGAGTAGAAATCAATACTAAAGGGCCACGTGTTACTGTGACGACAATTATTAAAATTCATATAAGTTTTTTTATACCTTTTTATACATAGGGAATATATTTTCTGTGATCTTATTGTATTAAAATGTAAAAGCTGTTATTACTATTATTTGGATAGGTGAGGATGGGTCCTGACACTCTTGACCCAACTGCGACCAATTTGATCTATTGAAGCTGATCCCTTTTGTTAAATCTAGTCACCGCAGCCAATGGTCGTGAGGAACTGTATGATGCTCATGGGAT
>DWQK01004705.1:0-10200 GCA_018231225.1 Noctuana stator
CGTGGTGGAGTATGCTCCAGGCCTTCCCCGGTTATGGGGAGAGACCCGTGCCCAGCAGTGGGACATAAAAAGGGTTGAAGCCAAGCTATGAACCCATAGATCCCAAACTCAATGGAAATAATGGAATGCAAATTCATCATAATCATAGTAATTTAGACAATATGCAATTAGTACGTAATGAGAATAGATTATGCCACCTTATATAAGTTGGCTCAACATCAATTGGAACGGTTTCCATTTGATACTAAAATAATTAATCAGTTAAATATAAATATTTAAAAATATAACTAAAAGCTTTCTATATCTGGTTGGCAGAGCAACGATCTAACAGAAGACAAGTAATATAATGTAGATAAGTAAATCATTATTAAGGAATTATTATTATGACTTTCATGTAAGTTTTAGGCATCGTAACGTAAACTAAGGATGACAGTAGTTGCATAGCAAATAAATCTAAACACAATTCAAATAAATATGTAGCTAAATACTAAAACCTAAAACGTAAGTAAATACTCAAAACATTTTCAACTAGTAAGTTAATATACCTACTCCACCAATCCGCATTGAAGCAGCGTGGTGGAGTATGCTCCAGGCCTTCCTCGGTTGTGGGGACAGACCCGTGCCCAGTAGTGGGACATAAAAAAGGTTGAAGGTAAAGGCAAAGATAACATCTGAAATTTTGAAGACAGTTTTGGTATCCAAGATAGGATAGGAAAACTATTGGCATGCAAGAAATCATGTCAAAATCTCTGAATACTTACTGCACCCGTTCATGAGGAGACAAGTGAGTCGCCTGGACCGTTGGAAGAGAGTCTTCAGGGTGGAGCCGGTGACTTTGTTGCAATAATTAACCGCGAGACACTCGAGCTGTGGAAATATAGTAAAATTGATAATACAATTGATATACTTAGTCATAAGTATAACACATAACCCTAATCACATAACACAAAAATATACACAGACTAAAGGAAACGGAAACAAAGAGAAAAAAAGAAAGAAAAGTAAAATATTCTGTGTTTTGCAAAACATCCGTTTTATCAGGTACAATTCGTGAAAATTAAAGAAAATTTTTGTTTCGTGAAATAATCAATAAGGAAACGTATTGCTGTAAAGATTATAAATATTTAATTAATATGAACACGGAAAGTGCCTACCTGAATATGAATTTTGTTCCATTCAAGAACTACAAGGTAATTTAAAGTCTCAAACAAGATCTGTTAGATCTATAAAACGAAAAGCTAAAATACCTGAATACAATTAGAACTGAAGGCGTCTATGTGAGAATCATCCACGAAGTTGATACCATACAGGTTGATGACGCGTAAATTGGGTGTTGCTGATTTCAGCTTGTGGACGTTAATAACTTCATATATTTCCTCCTCTTCTTCCTCAACTTTCTCATATGTACCTGGAATATTTGACGAAACATTAACTACGTTACCGCTGTTCCCAATATTCAACCCATCTCACTTTTATCCCTTATTGGGACTAACAGGGATAGACTAACTATCTGTCCTTTTTGTAACGTCTCTACAAATTTTGCTATATATCTATATTTTACTTTTTGTGTTATTTAATTTTTGCTTTGAATACGATTGTTTACCAGAATTCACTGCTTTCTTTGCTAACTATAATTGAACTTACATTTTATGTTGGGCATTACACGATTAAAATATTGATATAATTAGATTGTCGAGTATTACGAGATGTATGATAAGTCATGAAAAAATTATTTTGTTAAAACAATGAATTACTACTAGAATAAGTCATTCAATAAATGCATAAATTTAAGGTAGGCATATTGAGAAATCTTACCAATAAGGTGCAATATTTCCAATCCATTGATGAAGTTGTAGATCTTACGCATGAAGCCTTCCATAAAAATGACTTCTGAGAGGCAAATGCAGAGGTAACGCAGCTTCGTGGGGAATGCCTGCATCTCTGAGAAGTCGTGCAGCTGCATGGCTGTAAGTCACATTCCAAATTTCCTCATCAACTCCTAGTCTATCCAACTATCAATTATTTTTCTTCACCTTCAGATTGTTTCTTGTTTTTATTAATAGCGTTCAGTTATTTAACTCGTCCCGTATACACGGTTTCTGGCGTATCCAGAAGGTTAGAGGAATAAAAGCTCAAACCAAAAAAGCCTAACACTTAATATAGTCCTATTTTCATTTAATAGAGAATTAAAATATGTAAACTGAAAATTGAATTCCTTATCCGTTCCCTAATTATTCTCAAGTCCTGGATCCGCCACTGTTCTAGCTTGTCCAGCATTGCGACTTGTTCTGGGCCTCTACTAAACTTACCAGTACTAAAATCCAGCAGCATATGTGTAAGGTTGGGGCACTTGGCAGCCAGCTCGTGCAGGACAGTGTGAGTTATCAGCTCGATCGGCAACTCGATGTACCGAAGCGATGGCCCGAACCTTATCGAGATCAATGCAAGCAGTGATTCTAGTGAACCTGAAATGATAATCGTAAAAATATGTTAAATTGACTTATCGCCTTAGGTATAAATTTTTTTGTTATACCCGCTCAAAGCAAGAGTAGGTAAATACCAAATCGATATTTTCCACAGTACTATTACCGCTATCGCTCATCAATTCAAACGACATTGAATCATATTCGAACAAATGAATTTGATTGAATAACATGATCAAAAAAGACTAGACGATTGATTAGATTTTGTTTGAAAGATGGCGTCCAGTCCCTAATAACAAATGTCACTTTGCACTTAAGTCTGTTTCATTATAAGGACATATTTTTATGGCGTGACCTAAATTTTCAATTTCAGTTTAAAGATTATGAATCATGTCTTAGATTAGTGTATGCAATAAGCACTTACCGACATGCAAGCCTGATATTTCAGGTCGGAGACTAACGTGCGTCCAGAGGCGAGTGTCGTAGGCGACCATCCGCCATCGTTTGCAAACAGTGGCCATCCGACATATCTCCCGGTGTGATAAGTAAGAGAATATGTTCAACAGTACCTTATCTGGCAGTTTTTCTATTGTCTGGAACAAGCATGGTGATTTTATTACTAATTTTCACTATAACAAACGTCGGTAGCTACGTGAGATTGGAAAACGCGGTTACAATTATCAACGCAGAACTGTTATTAATTCACCGATTCTATACTAATGTTGATTGAACAGAGTTTGAATGCACAAACAAAATGTGTTATAAACGTTACCGTGTTAGCGAACGGGCTCCGGATTTGCCCACCTTCAGTCAAATACACTTGACTGGCTTCTAAAGCCAGCTGACCCCACACGTCTGTCGGAATATCCATGACTTCTTACAATACTTTCACGAAATAAACCCAGGAAAATGCATCAGAAATATGAATTTCAGCGGTTTGAACACTACACTCGTATTTAGAGTTTACGTTATCGCAGTTCATAGCCGCGGAAAGTTCACGCGAGCTAAGAATATGGTACGCTGTGGTTATTTTGGAATCATCTGGGTGCCGATATGTAAACGCGGAGGGAAATATTTCAGGAAGCTGTCGATTAAATTCTTTTTAAAGTAAAACGTCTAAACAAATCATATTTTCTTGTAACGTTTGTGGTAGGCGAAATAAATAAATCATTTATGTATTATGAATTGAAAGAGCGGCGCACGTGCATCTTAGAACTTCAAGAGCTTTGTCAACACATCTGTTTTCTAGTAGGTACGTCACGGTATACTGACCCAGAATTCTGGCTGGTTTTTAAATATTGATAACAATGAAATCTAGACTTAATAAAGAAGGTATGTAATATAATAAGAACTTTATTATGACTTAAATGCTACTCATTTAAGGACTGTCTAGTAATATAAAAATTAACAGGGACATACCTCCTATTTACTTTGTAAATAAATGTAATGTTGTGAACATAAATAAGTACATTTTAGGTAAAATAATATACCTCATTACTGTTGTCTCTTCCCTACAAAGAATGATTTCACAAAAATGTAGAAGTAGGTAGGTACCTACCTATATCAGTAATATCATGAATTTAAGAGAATTTGGCAACTAACAACTAGTCGGTACATTAATGTTAGTTCACTATGTTAGGGGTCAAGTTAAATAGGAGTAGGACTTCGGTACTATTTGTCTTAAGATATAGATGTGTATGGGTTGCAGCGACCACTCATCAAGTGGCCTGCACACCGTTTTGATATCTACAGGTTCCACTAGATGGCGTTGATTGCTATTCTGTTGAAAATATGAGAGCGAAGTATTTCTGATCAAGAAGGAAAGACAAGAAGTTAGTCGCCAGTCGCCACAGAGTAGGTACTTTCGTATTATGTTCGTCGCCCATTGTATGAAATCCGGTGATAACTTTTCCTTTGTAAACGGCTATATTAAATACACACCAAAGATATAGGTGTATAAGCAATAATAAAATAAAAAATAGATCATACCTATAATATAAATAAGTAAGGCACATAACATCTTTAATCTTTAATAAAGATGCATTACACAGATCCATATCCGACACATAACCTCCACATGGCGAGATATCGGTAAGATTTATTATAAACACAGCACCGAGCCAAATCCTGAGCACGCTTGCAGTTTTGGCGCAGCTCTTATCAGCAACATCAATAGAATATACGAGTATTTACTTAATAGAAAATAAATTGGAAATTCCAAAAGTGTACGGCTCAAACGTTGATACCAAATACCTAAATGGCAGATAGAATATAGAGTGATGCAAGACAGACAAAAAAGTATAGAAATGAATAGAAAGACAAACAAAAATATTTGGAGATAGTTTTCGCCAACCTGAAACCCATAAAAGTTATGTAATCGTTTTACTCTCAAAATGAATGGAAATTTACTCAAAAGGATTTGTTTTAGAGTATAGCAATCCATTAAACGTTAAGAGAAACAATTTTATTGCCCATGAAATATTTATTTTAAACTAGATTAAACTGGACGTAAATTAACAATTTTGGATACCGCAAACCCATACTTGGACAAAGTGGTGTGTTATGGCCTGAACCCTTTTCATATTTGAGAGTGGGATGTCTGTAAAGCAGAAGTGTTGGGTCAATGTTGATGATAAAGTATAGGTATTCTTATCAGAAACTATGATCACTGTTAGCAGAGTCAGTTAAAAATCTCTAGATAACATTTACTATCTGTGCGTTTTAAATGCAGTTTAATTTATTGGCACCATAAAATTCAAATATGAAATATCAAAAACAAAGAAACGTAAGAAGCAGGTTAGCACAAAAGCGGTTTATCGCTAAGCAGTACTCTACCACGCAACCTTTGGGTAGAACTGCAAGAAAAAGACTCTAAATACGGAGATCGCACTAAATAATGCATTATAATGATGATAGTTACTATGAGAATTATGTACTTAGTTACTCTAAATCCTACTAATGGTACTATTTAGTTACCTCTGTCCCCGAGCCCAACCAAGAAGCAGCCTTAGCAACGTGAAATGGCGTAACAGAAACACCAAACTCATCCCGGATCTGTCTCACTGCCGAACTAACGTTTTCGTTGCATCGCGCTAATTTCCGCACCATTTCGGTGTACTCATCATTGGAATCAGTCATCGCGAATAATAAGTACTCACTGAAACCGCGTCTCACTTGGTTATAAAAGGTGATTGTTTTGACATAGACCTATATCCAACTTCGTTTAGCACTGAAGGCCTACGAACATTAGGTTGCCAAGTTGACACACTGCTTTAATTGATCCGAATTCGACGCGTGCTCATCACCGACTGATAAAGCTATTGTTCTGTGATTAAACTCTCAAAGCCGTTCGGTTGTGGAAAATAAAACCACAGTGAAGGTAGCGATTTATCGGTGAGCTGATAATTTTGGCGCTTAATTTGTTTTGTTAAAATGGTTGCAGACAGTGAAAATGTTAGTGGATCCTTGTCGGATGTTGTCAAAGAGACCAAAGGGCCTCCGACCCGGTTTTAACGACGGTATTTATCGATTACAGCCGCGACCGACATCTTAACGTGTCCTCCAAAGCACGGCAGTGAGCCTAATACTAAATAATAAATAATATATAGAATACTTACATCAATACGTTTAGCGTGAGGAGGATTGAAAACGGAATAACGTATGAAACTCCGTCATCTCAGAGTAATATCAAAAGACGGCAGGACACAATCTCTATCGAATCCCACATATTATTAAGTTCCCAATTCAACCTGTGATGTTTTTTTTATCGTTATCGCAAACGAGCATGCTCGAATTCTTATTGAATAGGTATTTTAATTGAAATAAAACAGAATTAGTGTCAAAAAATTCCCGTCGGCCATCGAAATTGGCAAGCTTAGAGTATTTCCTGGACACCTGAGTCATTCAACGGTATTCGCTATTAGTTCGCACTTAAATATCGGTCGGTTAGTGACGAATAGACGCAAATACTTGACACGAGTTGAACACGCACGGAAATTGTTATAAATCATTAGCTAGTGTTGGCTGTTTAAATAAGTAATGATATGAAAAAGACCGCGTCTCGGCAAAAGGAGCACAGGTCGCGAAGGCACAGGAAGATGGCGGGAAACCCCTGGATCCACAGGGCCCAGGACCGGGCGGAGTGGCACCACTTAGGAGAGGGCTATGTCCAACAGTGGACCGCCAAAGGCTGACGGATGTATGGATGGATATGAAGAAGAGAGGAAATTTGAAAATCAGTAGCCGCCCTTTCTGTCTTATGGGATGCCTCTACGTCATACAAAGAATGCACCCTCTAAGTTTTAGGTTTCTACGATCAGCGGCTTAGGCTGTGCGTTGATCCGTCAGTCAGTTAGGACAAAAGATTTTATACGCATAGAAGATATAAGTTCATAAAATATTGTAAGTTAATCATAGTTATACGTACCTATCATTTTTTATAAGTGGTATGCAAAATATGTATTAGTAACCTACATGAAGTTCATATTGTAAGTTAAGCATACTCGTAGAGTTGTAAGTGGGTACCATACATATTTATAAGTAAACATACAAACTGTATAATAGTTTTCTGTGAATAAATGATATTCATTTGAATGATATGGTTGTTAAATGAAATCTTTGTTAAAAATCGAAATTTGTCAACCTTTCTTAATTACAAAGGAATGCTTGATAAGACTGAACAAATGAACTCATTCGTGATTGATTCTTATTCATGCACACATCGCCAAATGGTGTGACCATTAACATATCGTCTGAGCATTTCACGATTTTAATAAGTCTATCACCGTGCTATTGAGATTTCAACGAAAAATTTTAAATATTTGTGTTTTTTAATTGGGAAACAATCTTTAAATAGGTTCGTTTGACCTGAGTGTATATAATGAGCTACAGGCAAACATTTTAAAACTTAAAACTTGACAAAGACAAGAACGAACAACAGAAGTTATTTTTCCTAATGTAAAATTAATGATTGAAAACATAATATATGGTATTATGTACATTTCCTTTTAGTTTTAAATGGACACATATAAATTTATAAAAACTAAATAACACCGATGTAACCGTAAAAGTAACTTCACAAGGGTAATAAAAAACATAAAAATAAAAATTACATAAATGAATGAACACCTTTTAAGATGATACCATGTAACTATTTGACATAGATCATGATTGTAAATGACTGTATATAAACAACCACATATAAACAATAAGTAAAAACCATTTGAGAAGTCGACAACACAACACATTTTGATGGAACAAAATCTAGACCCCAGGCATAAATTCTTTATACGAGAATGACGGCCTAGCGGGTTCTAAAGTAGGTAAATGTAATTTAACAAAATTATAAATTTTGAAATAACAACAAACAAGTGCTTTAACGAAAACAAGAAGTAATTTAATAAGAAATCGACAACACAACACATTTTGATGAAACAAAATGAAGACATTTAATCTGTTGACAACAATGACCATCTAGCGGGTTCTAAAGTAAATGAGATTCAACAAAATGATAACATTTGGAATTGAAAACAATGAATGTTTATGACAACAAACAAGTGCTTTAAAGAAATCAAGAAGTAATTTAATAAGAAATCGACAACACAACACATTTCGATGAAACAAAATGAAGACATTTAATCTGTTGACAATAATGACGGTCTAGCGGATTCTAAAGTAAATGAGAGTTGAGAGTAACAAAATGATAACATCTGGAATTGAAAACAAACGAATATTTCACGAAAGTAAGTGTCAAAATGAAGAAACGATTCATTTGACGATTATCTAATCTAATCGGAATGTAAATTGAATCAGACAGAATCAGATACAAACGACATTTATAATGAAGATGTCTATCTAACGGATTTGAACAGAGATTACATCACAATATGACTTCGGTTATCGCCATGTTGTAAATACCAATATCTTCTCTTCCGCCTCTGGTGGCGGCGGAGACTTCTCCGTCACCTCAACTTTCCAGGTACTGGCGCTGTATCTAATCTCACAGTCTTTTGCAACCTCAACGGTTTTCTGAAAATTCAAATTAGACAAATTGAGCTTTAGTGATTAAGTTAGTGGTGTTTTGTCGATATCTTGAAACCCTCGTGATCCTCCAAAAATAAACTCTTCCCTTCCTTTTGTGGGAAACTCCGTCAATTTCTTCTAGTTATTTTACCTACTAGTATTAAATTTTATATATCTAATCCATCCGCTATCTCCACTTCACTTTAATTTTGTTTTATTTCAATAGGTTGTCAATTTGAAGAATTACGTCCAACATAATTTAAACTTTAAAAATGTTATTCAGTTGACTTGGCTAAAACTTGTTTAACTTAGACTGTAAAAATACCTTTTCCACGCGGTTTAAGTCACAAACATCGTCTAGTAAAGAATATAATCTAATCTAATAACAAACTCTCCTCGCCGCCGTGAGCTGAATTCAAATTAGCATTTCGACACGACACCTAACATCTGTTGGATTTCCTGATGTCATATCTCTCGTAATACTTTTATTAAACGCATGTACGTATGTGGTTTTAAAACGTTTATTACTAGCGTTCAATTAATATTAGTATGTTGATTGGTATGTTATAATAAAATGAATGTAATTAATCTTAGTCTCTTCTTTAATCTTAATAGGAATAATTACTACGGAACTCTACATTCATATGGGCCCTTAGAGCATTCATATATCCATTTGGACCTGTATACTTTAGACCGACATAATGTTTGAATGGTTTTAAAAGTTTGTTTTATTTAAAGATTATTTATTAATTTAATCTCGTTTTTAAAATTTTTTTTAAATGTTTGTTTGTTTTATTTAATGAAATTTAAATAATTTGAAGTCCAAACAGTAGTTGATCTTGAAATGTTCATCATTCGCTGTTTTTCAACCTCGATTTTGACATGAGCAGTCGATTCAGTCAATCATCGGAATAAAACTAATTATAATTTAACAACTTGATCGACTTGGCTAAAGTGTTGTGGTTTGAAGTGACGCGTGTTGTCTGCCATTGAGGTGTAGCATTCTATGTCTCTTTGTACTCTGTATTGATTGATATATTTATAAGTTGTTTTGATTGGACTTCCCTAAACAATTAACTGAAGCCGTTTGTAGAGCGCTATATACATCGAAAACTTTATGACAAATGACTTTTTTATAACCTAAGCTCAGCAGGCAGGCGGGCCACCTGATGGTAAGTGGTCACCGTCGTGAGGAATCACCATTGCCGCCTATGAAGGAAAGGCCTTATAGGGGCTTTATTGATCCTTAGATTCCAATCTTGGATGCTTAATTCTCTTTAATACTAAGGGACAGTTGTTGCTCTGTATTGAACATAGTTTTAATTTTAATTTAATATGAGAATTTTTTTTTTCCAAAACGGTGGAATTCTTTTTTATCACAACGGCAGTTAACTAAATTAAATTCTTATAGGTACAGTCAAATAATAATTTAATGTTTTTTACAATTTAATTGTAACAAGTATGTCTGTACAAACAAAGCGCTTTTCTTTACATGGCATTTAAATGTTTTCGTTCTTGGACACTTGAACAAGATTTATTTTACAAGCCGGCAATTACAATTAAGAGCAACATTGATGAGACAATAAATGCTACACGGGTATTTTAATAGAATTAAGGTACTTTACTTTTGAAATTTGTTTCTTTTATACAAAATAGGAGGTTTTAAATTATTTCATTATATATAATTTGATGTTTTATCGGATAAAAACGCGTTTTAATAGAAAAAATATATAAATTTAAGTTATGCTATGAAATG
>DWQK01004706.1:0-10200 GCA_018231225.1 Noctuana stator
TGTATCGCGTATGTGCCAAATATAAAACAAACCTAATGAGTCAGCTAACCCAGATTCTAGTCTCTACCACACCATGGAACAACGATGACCAAAACGCAACTAATACCGTAATATATGTACGAGTAAGTAGTGCTTTGATACAAATTATCAAAAAGTACAAGTGACGTGGGTCAGAGATAGTGAGCTATTGGGTGATGCCAGTATTATAATCCGCTATCAGAATTGTTACGATTCAGATAAGGGCCTCGAAAAACATATTAGAACGCCAATAGTTTATTACATCCAACAAGCATATATATATATTCACAATATTCGCTGGAATGACTGGCATAAAAGTTGATCGTTTATTGTGTTGTGACTAAAACTTTATGTAGACGTATATTTGAATTGCATTGTACGAGTTTTATTGGTGTTTTTGTACGCCAAATGAAATAAAACTGTATGGCGTTAGTTATCTGTTACCTAAATTAAAGAAAGATTTGATAAACTACTTATTGCTTGGGGAATGTCCGAATTGAAACACTTTTCATTAATTCCGTTTTAGTTTGTCATGTTATTATTTGTTATAGTTTTTTAACATATATCATATTAGTTTCCTTTTTTAGCTTTACCTTATCAATGCATTCAATCAAATGTGACAATTCAAAGCTGATAACATTGCTTTTAGGTAATTTCGTTAATATCCTGTAGGGTATTCCTCGCAACGATAACACATATCTATTTGTCTGCCATCTTATTCATTTAACATATATTGTTTTATGTCAGAATTATTTAGATGTCATTAGAATTAAAATGTTGCTGTCAAAATTAACTTTTATTTTAGGTTGTTTGAATTCTTGTCAAGCAATAACTGTCAGCTTCATCAAACCAATTCATTTTATTACTGGTATTACTGTTTTTTACTACTGGTAATTACTGTTTAATAACAATTAAATTAAGTAGGTATATAGTATATAGGTACATTGCATTGCACCAGCATTTGTGCACGTATCCGTTACATCTTTTCAAATTGATTCAAAGTACATATACGGCATTCTAGAACGTTATATACGACAATGTTTACTACTGTAGAAAAAATTAATAAGAACTAAAATTATAAATATTTCGTGGTAATGTAACCAGCACTAAGATAGAACCGAACGTAAAATGTGAGTATAATTAGGCAGACACGTTGATTCGAGAACATTCTTGATAGGCAGACCTGTCGAATTTTAAACAGTAGGTAACAGTTTTTGTAGGTACTCGTACATGCCGAGTTTCGCAATCAATGAATAATATCCCTTCGTCTCTTCAGCTATTCAATACACGTTCAATAGCCGCGACAGCCGCATTAACTATGTAAACGTAACCAAATACAGAGAGCGTAAGCAAAGGAGTTCTGTTGCCGTTAGATGAAGCCCTAAGTTGAAGAGAGCGTGCTAAATAATAAAATATATTTCACTCACCTATAAAAGCGGACACCGCAGACAAAAGTAATGGTCTAAATGCTAATTGTCTTCTTTCATCATTAAATCCTTAACACATAAGTTCTCTTTACTCTTAACATTGCCATAGATGGAATCTTATCAATTTATGTGTGTTTAAAAAATCTCTTGGACAATTGAGTGTAATACATTAACATTAATTTCATTATTTTTTTTAACTATGACGTCAACTTGTAAGCCAGTGTCGTATACCGTTAAAAACACGGGCTTAACTTTGCTACATTAAAACTATTGTAATGTTTAACTTGCTCAGAAGATGTGTAATTTCCGTAAAGATATTATTGTTGAACCACTTTGAGCAAACTTGAATTTTATGCCAAGTTACACTTACGATATGAAGTCAACTTAAACATGCCACGTAACTAATTTAGTACTATGACTAGATAAAGAATATTTTCGTATTGTTTTAAGTTTGGCTTTGAAAATAAAATTCTTTAATTGAATTGAACTGCTTCAATCAAATGATTAAGATTTGTTTGAGGAAACTAATATTATATTTTATACAAAATTTTACAATTTAGAATGAAAAAAATACAAAAGACAACCAAAATTAAAAAAAATCAAGTAAAAAAAAAAATAAAGCATGCCGCCAGTGCTACAACTAGGTATTCAAATTGTATGTATTTCAATGCATTTTATCAATTATTAGCGGTTGTGTGCATGGATTATGAAGCCAGAAAACATTCAATTCAATAACATAATATCTAAATATATTATAAAAAGTATAAAAGCATTATCCTCAACAATTATGTTCTCTATATTCAGTATTAATGGTTACAAACATAGATACTTTGATTAGTCCTAACGTTTGTGCTGTGCGTCATGACTCTAGCCGGCGCCGAGGAGGAAATTAGGTTAACTAAGTAAGCAGTTAATAGAGATAAGGTTGCAACGTGGCTGGCAATGGAAATACTATGCATTTGTTTATCTGCCCAAGTTTAATTTGAAGAAATATACAAGCTTGAAAATGACGAAATTCTGTAAACGTAAGCTAATGTTTAGCTATACGTTCACTGTGTAATTTTGGACCGATCTTCATGATTAATTTTAAATATTTGTATCCCGAATATACGTAAACGTTGTATAAAAGTCTCGTATAGGATTTAACACTTTAACAAAACAATTAACAGCTTTAGTGCTTCCTATGTTCTTGTTTCTCTCGTTTCAACTTTTTAAACATAAAAAAAATGTGCGCCAGAAAATTACGTATTACCAATTAAATTTTTATCCTCCTGTTGTCGCCTTTCAAATTTTATTTTATCAATGTGTCCCAAAATGTGTCTGTGTTGCTTTGCTCAGAGATACTTGTACTGTGTCCATATCACTCACACAGATAAATATTAGCTGGTGCCTTAAACCGGTTGTTTTGATGTTTCGTGGACTGTTTTAAAGGTTCAGATTTGAACTCGTGAGTTTGTCTGTACAAAAAGAGATACTCAAGGCAAGTTCAGTAGCCTGCCCAATTAAAACATCACCACGCTTTGGACTGATTGGTTTTTTGCACCTCTACTATATGACTCACGTTTTACTTACGAGTATAAAGTGTTTTGTTTGCTATCCGTAATAATTATAGTAATCAGCATTATTGCAAATGAATGTTTTATTTTTCTATCAAGGATTTATTGTGATAAACTCTTTTGATTTATCAACAAAATAAAAGTTTATTCAAATCATTTTTTTACGTCTCTGGCCATAATTTTTAGTATCTTTTTCATCTTGTTTATTATGTATTTTTAATATATAATTAATGTAACTATTTCACTGTATTTATTTATCTTTTTAACAATTGCTTATTAATAATATTATGTGCATATGTATATATAGCCGTCTATAATTTATATGCAATTACATTAATTTGTTTAAATAAATAAATAATTTTTTGATAGACCAGACAGTATTATGATAACAAATCCCGTGACGTTTTCACGGGATTTTATGAGATACATACTGCTCACATCCTACGCTTTATCTCTACAATGAGTAATGATCCAATTTCAGAATACAAGAGTTATATCGGCAAGTAGATAATAATAAGATATAATTTTTATATGGAAAAGGTACAGTAAAAAGCTTATTAAAATATATACATATTTAGTAGTAGTGTTATAAATATATAAAGTTCAAGCAACGGCATCCATTGTCTTATTTGTCAATGGTTTTCATTTTGCCTTTTACGAGATATTTTCAGCTTAGGGAATTACTATTCTTCAATAGTAGATATAATATTATATAGATTTTCTCTCATAAATAGCTATGATAAGGTTGAACTTAGATTAATTTTACCTATCATTGAATTTTCCAAACACTGAAAGCTGCACAGCTTTGTTCAAGCTCTTGAAAATAATATGTGATATAATGCAACCCTCACAGGTTTTGATTATCGCGTATTAGATTATTATTGACTACCAATTTCAACTGGGCTTATATTGTCGAATTAAATGTGTTCGTTATCTCGTATCAAGTTTTTTGCTGCTATGCGAGTTATTACAAAGAGAGATAAGGCCATCTTTGCTGCTATCAGTCGCATGTTGATTATGTTCCCTGATGGACTGCTTTGACGTTTTCTTTACATATAAATCGAATTTACACCGGCAAAATGCTCGTGAGGGACGATCGATTGCCCCAACAGTGTCCAGTCGCCGGAAACTACGAAGAAACTGGATGGAGCATGCAGTGTCCTATGGCCAATCAGTGGATCAAACAACCGGTGTGCAATTATAATGTTTACAATACAAATGTGCCTTATGCGCGTAGTGAGCTATCGGTGCAGTGTTACAATACAGATTATCCTATTTGTGACAATGCGGCTCAATATTATTCACAAGTTCCTCAGCATCCGCCCCAGCAAATGGTTTACCCTCAACAGCAATTGATGCTCAATCAATTGAATCCGCCCTGCCATCAGAGACAGCAATGGGACTATGACTCCATGTGCTACAATGTTGACGGACAACCATGTCAATACACTAATGTCGTAGATCTAGAAGATTTTATGTAAGTGTCATTTTATATATACATGATAATATGTTACATATTTCGCTCATCTTTCGTATTAACTAAAATGTAGGTCACCGTTTACTAACAAGGGCAAATTATGGATTATTATCAATCAACTATTTGTCGTTTAAAAAATCGTGTATCACGCTTCTGATAGGTATAGCTTATGGGTAATTTACGCGTGGTGTCGTAGTAAATCGATTTATACTTCATGTGCAGTTTACCAATAGTGTCATGATTATGAATATTTCCAATGACCTTCTGGGTCGTAGTTATCAACTTTATCGATTTGGTACAATAATATCCAAATACCTATAATTAATCGGTAATCGCATTTTATTTTAGAAAATTGGAATTGTACTATAATTACTTATTATTTTTTTGCGTTCCCTTATAGTAAATCTACTTTATTTTTATTTATTTAGTATGTAATTTTGTACACGTTATTCTTAATTGACACACAATATAAAGGAAATATTTCGTTTGTCTCACTTACAAATCTTGCAATATTTTATTTAATAACAAGCTAATGCCAGCGACTTCTTCGGGGTGGAGTTTAGAATTCGGTCTAGAAAGAAATTAAAAATGGCTAAAAAAAAAATTGGCTTAAAATATTAATAGTGTCAAAAATGTAATTCCATTAACGGTCCATCTAATCATCGAGTAACAAATATATATTGTAAACTTTGACATTTAAAATTAATGTACCAATTGCTTGGATTGTAGTACTCTTTGCATACATTGGACAGATACAAGTGCATCGATAAGTTAATCTTAACCACCTTAGACAGCAGTATGTTATCTACTAGGATTTTATCACTGTCGTTTTCAAGCCCCTATTTTGAATATCGAACTATAATAAAAAAAATGTATAAAGATTACATACGTTTTATGGCGGTATTATTTATCTGTATTTTATATCTTTCTGCTACTACATATGAGGTCAAGTCACTTTTAGTTAGAATCATTTGTAGGATCACCATGAGTAACATAATATATCTATATCACTGGCAGTAAAGTGTAAGTTATAAATTATCCAGACTTAAATACAGTTTGATCATATCTATTAAATAAGGTTTACAAACAGATAAAACACGATTATAATAAAAGAATAAACAAAAATGCAAATAAATAATTATTATAAAAATATTACAAAAAATTTATGCAGAGATTTAATTAATAAAAAATAATTACTTACATATAAATTAATTCACATACTTCAAAAAATATGAAATATGAATTGTATACAAGTGTTATTTTTGAAGTATATTGTTAACACAATTGCGCGAAGTGCAGATCCTTTTGTTACCTACTTAAAAAACTTAACTTTTTAAAAATGATGTAGTAAATAGTACCAGGTAAAAATATTACCGATATTTATATTTAACAGAAATACCATTAAAAGTTAATGTATTGTGATTGCTTTACAGTTTACACAAAACCAAAAAACATCGTTTAGTATATTAGCAAAGTTTATTGAGTTTTTTTATTTATCTGTTCCACGCGGTTTCACCCGTGTTAAGAATAGAAACCGTAATACTTGATAGCCTATAACCTTCCTCATTAATGTAGCTATTACGCTCAAAAATAATTTTTCAATTCGAACTTGTAGTTCCAGAGATTAGCGCGTTCAAACAAACAAACAAACTCTTCAGCTTTATACATTAGTATAGATATAGATTTAAATCAATAAACCGACACCGAAGTATCTGGGACAACTAGTATAATTATAAAAGGAATATAAAACTACATTGGCCCCATAAGCTCTCACGTAAAATGTTTATCGAAATTGTTCAAATGTTAATAATACTTTTAAGATAAAATTACTGATCGATAATATTGAGTTAATCAGATAACGATATATATAATATATGTACATATTTGGACTACTAACTTCAGTATTGATTTTACAATTTGATACAATTCTGAAAATGTAAATAAGCAATCCACCGACGAGTCGACGACCCCGGTGGTGTAGTGGTTGTCATGCGCGTCCACCATTCCCAAGGGTTCGATTCCTAGAAGCAACTTAAACTTATAATGAAGTTAGATTTTTCGGTCGTGGTGTTTGTATGTGTGTGTTATTATTGTGGCGATATTAAAAAAATTTATGTGATAGGTAATAACAATTAATTCTTACTAGCGACCCACCTCGGTTTCGCACAGGTGCAATGCTGATACTAAATACACTACAGAAAAACTGTGAACGTTTAAACATATAAACCTTCCTTTTCAATCACTCTATTAAAAAAACGGCATCAAAATCTGTTGCGTAGTTTTAAAGATTTAAGCATACCTACATAGGAATATAGGGACAGAGAAAGCGACTTTGTTTTATACTATGTAGTCATAATTGAAAAAGAAATTAAAAACAGCTAACAGTCTGGAGATATATCGCGCGGTTTGTGTCAGATTCGTTTCAGGCGTTTCAGCATAATTGTGTTGTTAGTAGGGTTTGGAAGCGTGCCAGTTTCTGTTTATCAGCTGATTAGACCACGTGAAAATTTGTGTGATTCTGCACTCCAGACATAATGACCATTACCCACCATTACGGGCCATCGAAAGATTGACACTCGGTGTCTCACCGAAGGTGTGTCAAATTTTGTCTGTTGGTTACATTTTCAATATGGTGTCTACCTTTGTCGGAAGATTTTATTTTGAAGTTTTTTAAGAAAGTTTAAAATCTTTTTGTGTTGCTAACTTGAAAAATCGTTTTAATGTTCGCAGTTTGTTTTTAATTTATTATTATATCTAGTATTACAAGCATAGTTTATTAATCTTCATAGTTAACTACAGAATAGTGGTCGAGTGGCGTTAGATTGGATCAGTTATCATCAGTTATGTAAGTTGGTGTTATGCTGCTATTAATCGTGTCGCTATCTTCTGATTGGTTTTCATTTATGTCATTCCTCTGTATGTGTGTTTGTATTACTAAAGTACCCTTAAACGGCTCAACCTATTGAGATAAAATTTAGTGTTTGTGTGTAGAATTGGTCCCTGTGGATCTAGCTTCCTTAAGTATAACATTACCAGGTAAAATTATTTTACAAATTTAACAATAATATGTCGACGGGCAAGTATATGATTAACATTAATCAAACGGCAATTGTGCCACAAATCAAGTGGATTAATTAACCAATAATGGCCTTATAATAGCTTTAACAACACAAAACTTAATGATTGAGGAAACCGCTGGCTCCGATCTTGCTAGAACTACATGTGCTGTAATAAATCAATTTTTTTCTTAGATGTCTAAGAATGGGTAAATTTTCTACGCTTGTTGGAAATAAAACCATCGCCTGGTAGATCAATATTAGTTTGAGTCAAAGTTTCTTATTCTTATTAAAAGGACTAACACAGTCCCTTAAATTTGTTAAAAACTGAAAAGAACTAATAGGAACGGGAACGAGGAGAACGGTTAGATGAATGATGAACGGACATATAAATTTGCCGTGTACGTCACTGCACGGCTTCAATTGGCGGGAGGAGCGCAATTATTTCTGCAATCACCGACAATTGGCCCGTTGAAATGTACGTGACATTGTATAATACAGATCTAGTTATGTAATAAGTACTGTAGTCACAATTTAACCACGTACTATGTATGTGTAGCTTAAAAATTGGAAACGTGTCGAGTGAAATTTTTGTAGAATCTACATAATTGAGTCTTTATCTAAACATTGTTGTTTAAATCATTAGATTCTGTAGATACATGTATGTGTCTTCCCTGCAAAATTTGCAAGGAAAAACCTTTATTTCTTCTTTCGTAAAATCTACAATTATTGTTATTTGCAAGCTATTTTCTGTCATTTTATTTGTTACATCCGTTAAATGCAATAAACATCTAAACTATTTCGTTTCATCTATCATTTAAACTATTTTTTCATGAAAATGGAATACCTATCTTTACATATAAGACGATTACAATTTGATTAAAATAGGTAAGTAGTATACTGAAATAGGTAGGTATATGATTTACTAGTCATTTATTATTCGCATCAATTCGCCAGATATCAGCAACTGGAAATGAGTTTATTGAAATGGGAACTTCATGCGGACATTGGCTTTGAATTGAACTTCAGAATAATTACATTCCGGTCCCGTTTATTTTTGTCCCGTATTAACACCCAACTTTCCAGTTACTGATATTTTTCCTCAGTGCGTTTCTCTCTAACGCATATCTCTTCAGTCGTTGCGTTTTTATCTCTACACATGCTCACAAAGTTCTATTTATTACTTTTCAATATCGTTTCGTATATTATGTGAAGTGAAATAAATTTGACTATTTTGAAACAAAAACAAAACCTTTTTAATTATTTCACTGCTTAACTTATTTTAGCTGATTATATTAAATTCTTGCTTGTTACTTTCTTCAATAATTCGTATAATTTTTAAATTTTTGAACCCTTTATTCATTTCTTTACAATATAATTATGTACGTACATAATATGTATTTTAAATTTGTTTACACTTAAGGCTTATAATGCACTTAATGATCTATGATATTTATGATGTAACTTATTTTCCCTATTATTATAATTATTATTTTTGATCATAATATCTAATCAATTCATGTTGTTATTTAAATGCAATTTTTTTTATGAAAATGAAGGAGAGAATTTCCAACAATTTTGTTTCGGTCATGTTTAATGGTATTTCTTGCGTCATTTACGAGTTTGGATCTCTGAAGAGCGGTTAGCAGGTTATAAAGTTTATTCTGCACTCTGCGGTTATTCTTGAAAAGATATTTTGTTATCGAAATAGCAATAGGGCGTAATGTAAAAAGTACAGAGTCCAATATTCGAAACTTTAAAGTATTCATTCGTGCAATGTTTGCGCGGAGAGAAACAATTGCGCGTCGCTTATAAATTAATGAATGATCATACACTTGGAATATATCATACTTAATATAATAGTCTGTTTCATGTTGTGGTTAAGATTTGTGCAGTCGATGATCGATTGCAAACGTTTCAGCCTAAAATTCTAGAAGTGGACTATAAAAAGGGTTGCAGGCAATTTTTTTAACTTTAGAAGAAGATTAAAACCATTGAAAACACTTTATATCTCTGTCTTATCTAGGTTCGTTTTAATTTAGATAATAGTGTATGGTACAATTTACATTGTATTTAACTGTAGTAATAAAAAACATTAAACAGTCGTTTAGTTTAGTAACGTTACTTAGTTTAGATACATTATTTATTTTGTATTGTACAATGTAGATTTTACAAGTTTAATAACAGTAGCACTAGTTGATTTCATGATAAACTAAATGATTAATTCTGTTTCATTATTCAATGAAAATGTTTACAGTTCTGACCTTAAAATTATTATCTCGTAAGTCGTATGTTTCGTTACAAACATACATTCAAACAAAATCTCGTACCATTGTACCGTAGAACAGTCTATCTTCTCAGAGTTGTTGTAGACCGGCTTGTAATTTGTTTGATGCATTTATATAAGTATGTGTTTGAAACTTACCCGAAATTTCACTAACTAACTTTGACGATGTAATGATTCTGTTAAATACTTACATACTTATCACTTTATGTTATACTAGTTGACCTGGCGAACTTCATACCGCCTAAGATCCAGTAAATATTGTTAACTTATAATTAGCTTCATGGTTCGATGGATGTCTTGATGTAAGGCTGCACTGCATATATTCCCTAAATTTTTCGTAGGTATACTTTAACCTCAGCAACACATGGTGGTTATGTTA
>DWQK01004707.1:0-10196 GCA_018231225.1 Noctuana stator
ATTAACACATAGGATAGTTTTTATCCCGAAAAAATGTTCCTGTGGGATGCCATTTATCGAGGAAGGCTATAGGCTAAACGTCACGTTACAATTCTTAACGCGGGTGAAACCGCGGGACACAGCTAATATATTATAAGTGTTACTAAATATCACATAATAGTAATGTTATAGCTATACAAACTTTCTAAATATAAATTAAGTTGTTTACGAAAAAAGTAAAGAAGTCGTAGATTATTACTTATACAACGGGAGGAAATTGTCATTATCATTGTAGTTAACTTATAAGTGTATTGCATGTATTATAAGTTTGTTCTCATGTATTCCAGATCTAAACGTGGTTCCTGTGCTTCAAATTTGAAACTGTTAAGTGTCACACCTGTAGGCGACAGATATGAGCATGTTTTTCAAAAGGAAAATTATAATAAAAGTAAGTTTTTAAGTAACTTTTGAATCAGTCATTATTTTATATTTATATCTAATGGTATTTTGTTATATTTTAGTAATAACCAATAGCAGAAATGGTCCTCAGGATGGAGAATTTTCAACAGTTAGTATAGAAAATCGGCCTTGGATCGCCGCCGGAGTTGTTACACTGTCAGATGAAAAAGAAATCCGAATAGTTTTGGAGAGGTAGGAAGATTTTATTTTACTTCAGCAACTAGTTTTAAATTGAAAACTTGAAAAATTGCTAAAAGTTGAGGATATTGACTGTATAAGTTAAACCAACATAAAATAGTCACTATCCCAACCTACTCGTATAATTGTCTCTCTATAAAATCACAATTAATATACAAATTACGATAAACAGAATAATTGTTTTTAAAATCATAACTATTACAGTGATATTCATCAAGGTGACAACCATCTTAATAATATTTAACAAGGTTACAGCAACCATCAAAATAATCATTATCAAGACTGTAACAATTTTGATTACAGGGACCTCAGTCGACGCTTAAATAAGGATACAATCTATAGCATAGACACCTATGAGTCGTATGCGACGACTGTACACAATTGGACCAATCTCGGTGTACTTATAGAGGACAGCGATCGTGCACTGAGGTTAAGGAGGTAACTTCGATTTTTTAGTATACTCTTTGTGAATATGGGGCCTATTAATACAGCTATGTTTGTTTGCGTATTAAGAATCGTTAATTCCATTTTGCTTACATCAATAAGTAGTCACCCAGACTCTTCAGATGGAACATTCATAACAATGATAAGGATACTAGTCTATTGTTTAACAATTTTTTCTTTATCAATACTATTTGCTAGAAGGTTTGTGATATGTATATTAATTTTAATTCAGTTTGATTGTCGACAAAGAAGCACCACGATTTGTACCAAAGCTCCCTCGGTCGATCGGACGACTTGGTGCTAAGTTAATGCGTTCTCTCAACATCGAACAGCAGAGGGCAGTACTGAGAGCAATCGCTGCTGAAGACTATTTGTTACTGCGAGGATTACCCGGAACTGGTAATGCGGACTTTATTACTATTAATGCAAGGTAGATATTAGCTCCTCCTCTACCAATCGGAATTGGAGTAGGTTGAAGGATTAAGCTTCAGGCACTCCACGGTTGTAGGGAGAGTACGAGAGTACAAGTACGCTATGGAAACTGGTTGCAATAATAGCTTACTTACTATAAAGATCTACAAGATTTCCATACATTTAAAAACCTTTTGCTGTAATTCATAATGTAGTTTGCCTTTGTTCACAGGAAAAACTCAAACAATCAGTGTTCTGATACAAATGTTGGTGGGTTTACAAAAACGGGTACTCGTCACTGCACACACACACTCTGCAGTAGACACTGTATTGTGCAGGTAACATCTATTATACATATAATAAAATTAAAATATCCGTAATTAAATTAAAATCACAATGCACATATGCATTGGTATTGTGTCTATAGTCTGTCCAGAGTTTCTTGATCCGATACCATCTTTAAATGCTAATATTGATTTTTAAAAATATGTTTTAATTCCTTATTACATACCAAATTAATGTAAAATCTATTGTGCCTATGCGTTAGGTTACCAGAACCAATTCGAGTGATGCGCCTCGGCTCGTCATCCCGGGTCGCCGCGTCGCTTCAAGCGCGATGCGAAGACAGACTTGCCAAAACATGCAACACGCCCGAAAAACTAGCACAACTGTATGACTCTATGGTAAATTAGTATTTATTTCACGACACGATGCTATGTACGTATACGAGTAATATATAAAATCAACAAGAATGTATCCTGTAAGTGATATTTATATATTTTAAGTCGTGTACAGAAATAAACTGAGACTGCAATTAATTACGCAGGAAGTAGTTGGAGTCACGTGTTTGGGAGCTGCACATGCTTTGCTGACTCGAACAACTTTTGATGTTTGCATTGTGGACGAAGCTACTCAGGTAACATTTAATTCATTTTAACAATGAACATTAATAGAACTGCAGATTATAAATATTCAAAATAAAAGCAAATCAAACCAACCTTGTACAAAACAGAAATTGTACTTAAAAGTAGGCAGGCGCATATAACTTGAAAATAAGTTATTAAATATTTTACATGCCACGATTGCCCACTTTCATACAGGTATTGCAATGTACGGTATTGCGTCCTCTATTCGCGGCCAAACGTTTCGTTCTCGTCGGGGATCCGGAGCAACTGCCGCCTGTGGTCAAAAGCAGAACTGCGAGGCAAGTAGTCATTTAGAATTTGTTGATATACCCTACATAACTATGCCACGACTAAAATATAACTATATAAAAGATTTATCATGTATAAGAAAAATAAGTGAATCTATTATAAAGTAAATTATAAAAAAATTAGTAAAGATGTAATTGTATAAATAATTTAAACATTTAAATATACATATAGTGTATGTATAACAATTTTCCAGGCGTTTAGGAATGGAAGAGAGCTTATTCCACCGCCTCATGTCTGAGGAAGCAGTGTCCACGCTCCGCCTCCAGTACCGCATGAACCAGGCGCTTGTCGACGTGGCCAATCGCGTTGCCTATAATGGAACGCTCAAATGTGCTGATCAGAATGTTGCACAAGCAAAATTAAACCTTGATATAAAGGTATTTCAGATTATTTTACGAGCAATGTGGTGTAGTTACCATGCTTGTCCATTTAAGTTTAGATTTACAGCGGAGCAGAAGGCTGAAATTATGAATTTAGGTTTCTGTTCCTAGTCTGATTTTGTGTGTATTCGTGGTACCCACGACGATATAGAGAATCCGTGATATACCTATTTAATTGATAACTTTAATTTTTTTGCATGAGCTTTATAACATAATTTCAAACTAAATTAGTAGATAAATAAATAGCTTGAAAATTATTTGCTATCACGCTCTTTTGACGGGGCTTTAAGAGGCATTTTAATTTAGCTTAGTGTTTTGAACATTTCAATAAATATGGCTAAAAACCTTTAGAGCAATTTTTTTACCAATAAATAAAATTAATTGAATTTTAACTTCAAATTATATTTGTTTACAGAAAATATCAAAGTTATACAGCAATGAACCTTGGATGCTCACTGCTTGTAACACGGATCCAGCACACGCCGCTATATTTATTAGCATGCCGGCAACGGTAGCCGAAAGTAACAATAGTAAAAACCTAGCAAATATTGATGAAGCCTGTGTAGTCATGGCACTTGTAGAGGCGTTCAAAGAGGTTCATTATTTAATTTGATTGTTAACTGCATTTCATTTATTTTATTTTTAATAACGTTCTGTAGACTAATAATTTCCCTTACTTTTCTAATCAGGCAGGCGTATTATCATCTGACATCGGCATCATAGCGCCCTATCGAGACCAAGTATCGTTCTTGCGTCGTTTATTATCTCAATTAGCAGTAGAGGTCAACACTGTCGATCAGTTTCAGGGCAGGGACAAATCTGTGATTATATACTCGTGCGCCAAGCGTGATGGAGGGAAAGATGATAGAAAAGTAACGGTAACTTTTAGGATTAAACATTAATATATTATTTTTGCAAACACCTTAAAATATGAGACATTTAAATTGAACATAAAACTAATAAAGAATACAGAATTGTTTGGCGTGTTTCGGTAATATACTTCTTGAAATTTATAAACTGCTGTCCTTTATTATTTTAGGTGGAATTGAATGTTTATATTTTATTATTCTTTTGTTAATTTCTAGGAAAGTGAAATTCTCCAGGACCGGCGTCGATTAGCAGTGAGCGTGACTCGCGCAAAACATAAGTTGATCGTCATCGGAAATAAGCGCGCTCTACAAAAATACGATACTTTGCAGCCGTTAATCGAAACTTGCGAAAATGTATCAATACAGGAGGACGTCGTACGTGGATTTTTGGACAAATATAAAACACTTGTTACGTGAGAGTTTCACGCCTCGAAATTAAATAGCTGAATTTTTTCTTATTTCTTTTGTGAAGAGTTAATTTTTCATAGAACACTATTCACGTTTTAGCGAAAAGGTCTCATTTTCTTTAAATTATAATGTGAATTAACTATTTTATTTTAAATGCTGTTTTTCTTACATTAAAATAAAGTAAAACTTACCTAAGCTTAGACAAAATTATTACCTATTTATTTAGAAAACTCGTCAAGTACCTAACTAAATATTACCATCCAAATATAAAAATATTACTATCCAGAATCACAACACAATCATGACTATATTGTATTTTAATACAGATATTTTAAATAAATGTGTTTTTAATTCGTTCATATCCTATAGCATAACTCGAAAAAATTTAAGGACAGAAACCCTCCATTTGATACGAAATTTCTCACGCCTTGTTTTTCCGTGAAATCATGTAAATTGTATAAAATATAGGTAACCATCGACTCATAGGTTGTAGTACTATGCTGAGACACTGAACCAGTGCTGCCAATACCATGTTCTCAAAAGTAACGTTTTCACAAAAAAAGTAACGATTTTCAAGGTCATCTTAGCTAAACCACATTTACATGGAAAAGGTGAAGATCGTTCTCTAAATCACTTTCTATAAATTATAAAGTTATAAAATTTAATTTAAGGTATAAATTTTAAAGTTATTAGTGCTAAAACACCTAAATTTTTAATCGTACCATCCTAATTGCATCCCGTTTCACTCAGTTTTTTTTTATTCGACTGTAAATTCTAATTGAAAATTAGTGTAGTCCATTACTCCGAAAAGTAACATAAAAGTAACGTTTTCAATCATGTAACGTAGAGGGGTCCAAAAGTAACGTAAAACGTTACAAAAGTAACGTTCTGGCAACGCTGCACTGAACACACTCTGAGACGGTCGGAGTTTGGTCTAAGGTCTGAGTTTGTCAACCTCATAGACAGACAGCAAACTGTTTAGCTGTCAACTGTTTTTGCTGTGAGCTGTCAGTGTCAATTTTTGCGGTGGATTGGATCTTCGATCGAATCGAATCAAACTTTGCTTATGAAATATGTAATACTTTTATAGCATTATTTTATTTTGAAAATTGATTTACTGTGAATTTAATATAAAGTGTTAATTAATACTCAGTGATTGTGTTAAAAAAAATTAAAGGTTAATTTTCGGCTGTTCATACAACTACAAATGTACGTATGTATTCTTCGCAATTTTATATAATTTAATTGGGAGCATTGGCTCATACTTGCCCACATCTATGCTTGCTTGCTCACATGATAATAAATAGATTAATGATTATTCTGGTACCACCATGGAAAATTGTTTAAATTATTATTTTATGTTTTTGCTGCTATTTGGGTACCCTTTTGGTAAGTAGAAAATTGAGTAAAATTAAAGAGTAGTAAATAAACAATTTTAAAGCTCCTATTTCACATTAAACATGGATAAGACGACATTAGAGTTACTGGTAGTGGCCCCTAAAATCCTGGTAATATTCAGTATGTACTTAAGTATTAATTTTCTATTGTTCTACCATTTTTTTATGTACATTAGAAAACTATGGTGAAAGGCGTTGCTATAGTCATAATCAGCGACAGCTGCTTCAAGGACAATTCCATGGATTCATCTGGAGAAGTTCTACTACAGTTTGTAAAGAAAAAGTTCCCAGAAGCTAATATTCACACAGTTATAATCCCAGATGAAAAGGAAATTATTGAGAGAGAGCTCAAATACTTCTGTGCATCAAACATTGATCTTATACTGACCACTGGTGGCACAGGCTTAAGTAGCAGAGATGTCACACCAGAGGCTACAAAAGCTGTTATACAAAAGGAAGTCCCAGCAATTAGTATTGCTCTAACACTGGAAAGTTTAAAGAAAACACCAATGGCTATGCTATCTCGAGCTGTTGCTGGAGTAAGAGACAGGACACTGATTATAAATTTTCCTGGCAGCGTTAAGGCTGTAACTGAATGCATTGATGTAGTAAACCCTGTGCTGAGCCATGCCATATCTTTACTTAATGAACAACTTGGTGAAGTCAGATCTGTGCATGAAGCTATGCAAACAAATTATGCCAATCTTCAAAGAAAAGTCCACAATGCAGTCCGTGAACATTCCAGTTCTCAACAATCAATAATCAGTTCAATGCCAGAGCATGTATGTCCACATAAAAAAATGAACAGCTCTGTAGATGTGTCAGCAGTGGCACTAAGACCTCGTGAATCACCATATCCAATGATTGAGATGTCAGATGCATTTAAAATTGTTGATACAGTAATGGGGCAATGGATTGGGTCAGTGGAAACTGTATCTATTGAAGATGGTTTAGGGCGGATTGTGGACCAACCATTGTATGCAAAGGAGCCATTCCCTCCCTTTCCAGCATCTGTGAAAGATGGTAAGCTATAATTGTTTGATCTTTTGTTTGTGGTATGCTTGTGAATATTATTTTAGGTCCTCATGGCAAAGTATAACTTGTAAGATAGATTTCATTAACCAACATTATATCACTCCATAATTCCATATGCTGAATACAAATCACACTACTCCCATATCTTTATGATATTTTGCTTATTATATGAAAATTCAATAATAAAACTATTTAATCATGTTATTGTTATCAATTACCTTGACCTGTTTCACAGAACTTAAGATTTATTCTTAGTAAGAATAAAGTAGGCATAAAAAACTCATACATGATATTATTATGTTTGTGTAATTGATGTTTATAATAATAATGATATTAAGTTTATTGTCACAAAAAATGTAAGGATGCTCTATGCATTTATGTAAAAAGAAAAGATTCACAGTGAGCGATTTGAAATGCGAAAATGCAGGATTTGCCAGTCCCAAATATAATGCTCTACAATAAAAATATAAATTTATACTTATATTGAGCATGTGACAAAACTTTGTTGCACTAAAATTATTAACTATCTTGACTTGATCTATAAATGTGTGCTATAATTTTTACCAATATTTATAATTATATCAATATATCTTGTTGCTTAGTATTGTTATTCATGTGCTTAGGTTACGCCTGTATAAGTTCAGATGGGACTGGCGTTCGCAAGGTGCGAGCGGCGGTGACCGCTGGCGATGAACCCCAATCGCCCCTCGCGCCTGGGGAATGTGCGCGGATCAACACCGGCGCCGCTCTGCCTGCTGGGGCGGACTGTGTTGTACAGGTCTGGCAATAAATGAGATTAAGGCGTTCAATGATCTGAGGTTATCTATTTCTATTTGAAAACCTTTGTTTCACACTGTACCTACTAAATAAAAATAAAACTTGACAATATATTGATATGGCCAAAAGATAATAGTACCTATGTACACACAGAAGTTCCAATAAAAAACATTTAACACTAACCTACTATGTACAATATTGATTCCTAAATTTCCACTGGTCAGGTGGAAGATACGAAGCTCGTGTCCGCAACCCCAGACAACAAAACAGAATTAGAAGTGGAGATTCTCGTGGCGCCGCAGCCGCAGCAGGATGTACGTCCCGTCGGTTTTGACATTCCGCTGGGGTCAGCTCTCATTGAGAAAGGTATTATAGTTCCTATTATCCACAATATAAAATGTACTTTTTGTTATAGTTTTTTAAAAGCAATCGTTGTTGAGACAAAATTATGTAAAAAGAAATATTAGGTGTTTCTTGCAAAATGTATTCCAAAAGAAATTTGTGAATTAAAAGCGAAATAGGTACTCGGCGACTGATTAATTCAATAAAAAAAAATCCAGCTCATTAATTCAAGAAATATAGCGAATGTCCAATTAAATTACTCATGCGGAACATGCATGTTAGTGAAAGTGGACAGAAAGTTATCATTTTTGTGCACTAACAATTTCGTTGTTCTCTTTTCACAATGCTAGAAATGCATTACTCGAGCGTCGATTATGTTAAAATTCATTTGAACAAGTAATTAGGGACAATTTATACTCGTATAACAAAAATGCATTGTAATAGAAAAAGCACAGTTACGTAACTGCTTAAATTTTTATATCATGTTTTTCATTTTCTCAGTATCTCATTGAAGTGGTAGTACTGCGTACTTTGTCAAGGTTCAATGATTGATTAGTAAAGCACTGCATTATAATGAAAGGCTGATGAAAAAATTATACATCATCTTTTCAGGTGATGTCCTTGATGCAGCGCAGATAGGATTATTGGCGGGGGCAGGTTTCCGGCATGTTACTGTTCGAATTAACCCAAAGGTAAATAATAAATCCACAAAGGATTCTACCTCTTATTGCTGGTAAAAGTAAAATTAATAATTTGAATATCATGGGACTAGTACAGTATCTAATGCTTTCAGGTAGGTCTTCTGTCTACTGGCAACGAGCTGCAAGATTCATCTGAAGAGACGCTGCTACCAGCTCATATACGAGACTCCAATAGTACTATGCTGAAGATGCTGCTGAGGTAAGCTTACCTTGTTACAGAATTATTTATAGTGATGCAAGATTGGATCCATCTGTGTTTTTAGGGTCTCTTTTTGTGCTGTTTTTCGTTTTTAGGGAACATGGTTACGACAGCATAGATTGCGGGTTGGCCCGGGACGATCCTGCAATATTGATGTCGGCCATTGCTGCGGCATTGAGAAAGTCGGATATTTTAGTATGCACTGGTGGCGTGTCCATGGGGGAGAAGGACTTGTTAAAGCCCGTTTTAATCAATGTAAGTTAATAGATTTATGTTTCAATATCTTAGCAGTATAATTCTAATTGTAAGCATTGGTAATTAATTTGCATTGTTCTTGTGAATTTTGTTTTAACTATATTTATTAGCGCACATAGCCCCCGCTGGTAGTGTAGATCACAAGTGATCTCACACATTTAGCAATTCAGGGTGCCGTCTGTACTCGAATGTCCCCCTAGTGACAAATTGTTTCCGGGTCCTTTGACTAAATTGCAATTATGTTGTAATTGTTGCCAGGATTTTGGAGCTACGATACACTTTGGTCGCGTGCGGATGAAGCCTGGAAAACCGACTACTTTTGCTACTTGTGAATTTGAGGGAAAAACTAAATATATTTTCGCACTTCCTGGTAAATATATATGTAATTTGTAATTTAAGAATTCAAATAATAAGTATCAAAAGCGAATCTACTACGAGGAATACAAAAAATTTAACCGAGACTGCGATTTCGGGTTGTACTGACAAACTCATTATTTTTTACTCTTTAGTTTAGTAACCAACATAAAAGAGGCGCCACATTTTTACAATAATGAAGTGGGAGTCACACCACAGTAATTACGAGGAATATTCCAGGCAACCCAGTATCCGCCTACGTATGCTGCCTCCTCTTCGTAGTTCGCGCACTTCGCCAATGCACACGCCACGCGAGCGAGTTCGTGCGCATGGGCGTGCGACTCGCGCGGGACGTGCGGCTCGACCCGCGGCCGGAGTACGCGCGCGCGACACTCCGCTTCGCTTCCAGTGGCGACATACCCACCGCTATATTATTAGGCAATCAGGTAAGTCTTTTACACTGTATATAACTAATACTTGTAGAGCGCTATATGCGATGTTACGTTCAAATGCTAAGAATGCTCTTGAAATTATCTATGTATTTTCTCCATGAAGTAAATGTTACCTTCATTGAATGCGCCTTAAAAATGTTCTTTATGTCACTATGTTCTTTATTAAGGTCAAACTATGTGTTTTATCAATTTAGGATGAATTTGAATATAATAATTGAGTTTTTTACCGCAGCAGCTGTACTGAGAAACATAACATTTGTATGTTAACCTTTTAACCGCTAGACTTAATATCAGTTGTCATGCCCCCAGCGCTAAGCACAGT
>DWQK01004708.1:0-10195 GCA_018231225.1 Noctuana stator
ATAACTATCAGGCGGTGATTAGGGATCGATACTGATGTCAAAAATGCAATCAGTAACATTTTTGTCTGTCTGTCTGTCTGTCTGTATATCCGTTATAGAAACAAAAACTACTAGATGGATTTTAACGAAACTTGGTACAATTATTTTTCATACTCCCGAGCTGGTTATAGTATACTTTTTATCACGTTTCAAACAAAAGGAGCAGAGAAGAGCAGTGAAGGGAAATGTTGGGAATTTTTTTTTAACGCGGGTGAAACTGCGGGGCATAGCTAGTTGTTAATAAAATCATTTCAACCTATAGAATTAAAAATGATACTCACTGAATCAGCCCAGAATTTGGTGATAGGAGCCGTGAAGAACTCATAAATCTTCTTTCTTAATCTCAGAGGCCTCATCCTCTTGTCCTCCGGTGCGTGGTACTCTGGCAGCTCTCTGTAGGAGGGCTCCCATCCTATTTTACCAACCTTCCCATTTTGATCGACACGGGTTTCACATTCGGCCCCTGAGCCAATCAATGCCTGCATGAGTCCAGAGAAAATCGTATAAACGTTATCACGACGTTCAGTTAGGAGATAAGCGATAATAAGAATTGGAAGAACACACTCGCGAGTTAACAGAAGCTTTGAGTTAAGATTAGAATAAAAATGTGATTTCAATTAGAAAAATGGCGCGTAAGAAACTATAGATAGATATAATTAATACGTTAGGTAGAAATAATAGAATTTATTATAACAGTAAAGCTTGCAGTTTCAAATATACATTGTTCAGTTCAGAATTTAAAATTGCAGCAAATATGTTAATACCTACTAGGAAATGTGATAATAATAGAAGGGAATTAACATTAACATAAAATTATTCATAGTGCTAAAGTAGCGATATCCGAATGGAATGGACTCAAACGAAATAATACACAAGAAAGCAAATAATTTAATAGTCGACCCAATTACTCTTAAAGCGCTGCGAAAGTATTTGTTAAGGTTAATGAAGCAGTGGAAGAAAATAATTAAGATAAAAAATAATCCGTAATTATGTTATTTACAATAGCTATAATAAAACAAATCTACTAAGCCGCAACAATGAACTTGAACGAAAAATCTTCGCCAAATTTAATAATGTTCCGTTTATGTCTCGTTCGTACCATGAATTGGCGTTATGTTCAACATTGTAAATTCTATTTAATTAAAGACATCCCACCGTTTTATAGCATCGTAAAGTGAAGAAGATTCGTTCGCACTTTGATGAATATAAAGCAAATTTTGTAGTGTTAGAACAGGTACAATTTTTACAATAAATTATTTTTTTAATGTATCCGACAAAAAATAATGGCGGTAATGGACAAAAGTGATGGTGACACATAAACGGACGAACATAATGTTGAAATTAAAAATAATAATAAAGAAAAATGTATAGATTACGAAAATATACGCCAACAGAAGCCTATCGCTGCAAAAAGCCTTAATGCCACATTAAACGGTTGCTTGCTTGAATATACATATTATATACGTAATACGAACACAATAGTGCGACAAGTTTTTCATTGATGGCGAGTATGTCTATCTTTCTTTTGAGATTTTAACTTTGAGATTTAAAAACTGTAAAACTTTTGTCTCTATGTAATTAGATTATAGAAATAAAGACTTATACATAGTTTGATCCGATATTCTTCTACAAACATTCAACTTTTTAATTACTTTCTCGTTCAAGATTGTTTATAATAGAATCAATTTCAAAGGATTAGGAGACTGTCTTAAAATTATAAAAGAAAATTAATTTTCTTTTTATTTCATCTATAAGAAAAATCTACAATACTTAAAATGAAGTGTTTTGTCCTAAAGATTTCATCAAAGGTTTCATAACTTATACGGCCATAGATATTATTAAATTGAAAAAGTGTGGAAGTTTTGCAATCCCTGTTAATTCAGAACAATTATTGGCCTTATAAATTTTACAATTGGCTTTCGTGCGACAGTATGAGTGCAGGAAATGTATTTGAGAAACAAGTATGGAAAAGTAACCACAAAAGTGCTTTTAGTCTTACGAACATATCATTTATATGTGCATACAAGTGTTTTCTATGTGCATTTGTGTTCGTATCACAAATACTTTCTGCTTTGAGAAGGCTCGCGAACCGTCTACCTGTGTGTTTTTAGTCGGTTGCCCCGGTGGTATGATCTTCTTGATCGATAGCGTGCGTTTCTTCACTACTCCCACCTACGAGTATTTTAACAAGTTGATTTAGACTTTTGACATTCTTAACTTTTTCGTTATCTTCAAAGTCCGGTTCAACCCTATCTACAGTCCACTTAAGATGATTTGCAATTAAGTAACGGGTGTTAGGCATGTTATTAGATATATTTTTTAAGTTAAAGGTAGTTGTTATTCAGTGTGTACATGTTACGTTACCGGTTTTACCGGTTTTATATAACATGCTAGCATCCTATCTTGACGATTTGGGGTTTAGCGAAGCGTTAATTAGTGCAGTTCATTAAGATAATGTTATTAGGTTAAAGACAGTTAAAGACACATGAAACATTATACAGAAATATTATATGTATTTTATGCTACCTATTTATGTTACGTATCTAATTTTGATTTTAATGTCGGTATGAAGAAACAATCATTGAATCTATGATCGGCATCTTAAGAAGCGCGATGGGAAGCAACTAAACATAAAACATTACCTCCGCATCCGTAGGGTCCTTGGTACTTCTGTCGTCCTCCATGCTTTCGTTCTCAAGATGCTCCTCCTCCGTCTGCGGCATCAGCTGCAGCTCCTCTTTCGACTTGAACTCCAGTTGTAGAATGTACAGCGGACACAGCAGGCTCAGAATTACCTTTGACATCACGACAAAGCCGATGTGGCAAAGGAAATGCTGCTCGATCGATGCCAACTAACTCACTTTGACTTAAAGCGTTACATGCTACGCACGTTTAACTAATTAAAAGGGGTCGAGACGCCGATTACGCTGAATCTGACTCCATCAAAAAATTACCAATATTATTATTACTGATCTACACTCACAAATCCAAAAAGGTGTGTGTTTAAGTACAAAATGAGTTGCAACATTCGATCGTGGGAATAATCGGCGTCAATTCGGCGTCATGCAGATCCGAAGTTATAAAGCTCATTGACACACAGACATCTATCTATGACTCGTAATTACTCATTACGGTTGATCATGTTAAGAGTTAATCTCTAACAATATCTATGCTACGACGTGCCAATGACAAGTCTGTGCGTTAACAAGGTGAATGAAGAAAGAGAGAGATATATATAATTTTACTGTCAATTATTGGCACTTACCTTTAAGTTGGTGTTCTTTCTGGTTCTGAGGCCTCCCATCCACAGGTCTGCGAGGATGATTTGGGAGCAAGGGTGGGCAAGAAGGGCACGGTGGTTTGCGGCAACGGCGAGGCTTAGGCAAGTTTGTCCGGACCAGTTCTGAAGCTCGCATGTCAACAACTGTTGCGCTTGGTCGTCGTCTTGACGATAACAGTAGTCCAGTAATTCCAAAGCTGGAAAAGAACAGGTTTTATGCTAGCTTATGCCCGCGACTTTGTTCGCGTGGATTTCACAATTAATTGGACCAAGGTTTCACGTTGTCCCTTACAAACTTTGCCCCCGTTTTTGACCGTCTTAGGAGAGAATTTCGGAAAATCCTTTTTATCGGATGCCTACGTCATACAAAGAATACCTAAGTTTCAGGTCTCTATGACCAATAGTTTGGAATTTGCGTTGATCCGTCATTCAGGACAAAGGATTTTATATGTATAGATAACCTACCGTTAGCAATAAGTTAATCTATATCAATGAATATATTATTAAAAATTATATTAGATGAGCTACTGATCCTTAATAAGACAAACCTTTGGTCTCAAACTCCTTGCCATAATGCCTCAGCTCCTCGTAGACCTCCGTTTCCATATCATCCTCGGCTGCTTCATGAGCCATCGCTTTGTACAACTTGCACGCTACCAAGGACTTCGCCAATGCCTCTTCGCCGTGAGTCCACATGAGCAGCGCCATCTGATGTCGTTTTGTTAGGACCGCCCACATCTAGGAAGAGAGTTTGAACAATATTTATAAGAGAGAACTATAGCAATGCGTTACGTGACATGGTATCGCATCAAGCGCGCAACAAGGAATAAGACTTCGATCTTGGTCCAAGAATGAAAAAATAAAAACATAAAATAATAATAAATCATAGTTAAGAATATTAACTAATTACTTACACTATTTTATTTGCTTCGATTATTTTTTCAGAGAATATAAAAATGTAAGTAAAAAGTACGTTAAGAACCCTTCTGTACATTTTATTTTAGCTACAATCTACATATAGATAATAAAATAAAGTATTAATTTTCCCGCCCCTTTTTATTTTTGAAATTAGGCGCACTCTAGGCAAATGCATCATACCAAATTCAGCCAATGCTTTTTAAAATAAATAGAACAAAATTCATTGTATACTTTTATGTTAACAGTTATCGCTCATATTGTCTGTAACAGCTAAAATAATATTTTTTATTCTTACCAAGAGTTCGTTGAAAGGATAGTCGAAGAGCGCCATTTCTGTGGTGACAGGCATAAACCCGGTGATGAGGGACAGGCCCCCGGCGTTGTGGCGCGTAAAAGACGCACTGTTGCGGTGAACGTTCACACTCTTGTTCATCACCTTCGCGTAAATCGGACGGAACTTGCGGCGAGTGTAGTAGCACCTTATGAATTATTTTCTCATTTAAAATACGTTACTTGAAAATTGCAGTTCTAGTGATGATAGCGGTAAAAAATGAACATCGAGTTACAGAGGGAGATAATCTGCTAATTTTGACTTCGTAGAGCGATGTCTCTGTCACTCAATGACGTTTTATTGGTCTCGTCAGTCATTTAACAAATTCATAAGCCCACGTTCACACGAGAGTTTTTTTGACGCTTAAACACGCGGACAGAAAAACTTCCGGCGTCAAAAACGTCCGCGTGAACGCACATCCGAAAAGTAATAATAATGTGGTTTAAGAGTCTAAAAAGGTCTCGTCTGAACGTGGGCTTAAAGTGTGGTCATTATACTTGATGAGGTAATTTATTGCTCCAATAATTTACTTTTGAATCTATGGCCGAAGTTCACGTACTCCTTAATTTTATTTTGCGGTGTAACGTTTGCCTCGCTTTGTTACCACGACAAAGGCAGACCTATCGATCACTGCCAATCCGCGGAATGGACTCATGAAAATTCGATATACCTACGAGTGCTAGTTATTTTCATTTAGGCAAGTAACGTATTGTTCTTATTTGTTGTCTGGAATAAATGTACATTTTATCTTTAATATGTGGGGTCTATACAACTTTAATAAAATTGGATGACATGTCTCATAGTGTACCTACTACTAACCTACCTCGATGGTCCAACCGGCGGTAAGGAAATTTAAAAAAGGAAGGAAACAAAACATAAAAAGTAAAAATTTAATTTATTTATAAAAAGTCGATTTTCTTGTACGATATTGGCTGCCGGACTTTTCAGTAATGTCACTAAAGATAAACGGCGGCAAAAAGAAACATTTTTCTTATAAATTCTAAACTTATACATCTAATTTTAAGCTTTTATTTCGCCCTCAAACTTTTTTTAAGGTTTTTTTTATGAATACAGGCTATATAAGTAGAGCTTAGGCTTAATAGTAGACTTAAGAAATTAAATTTCGTGGCTAGAATTTTCCATACATTTTAATCCGATTAGCTTAGTTAGCGTACTTATGTACTTAAAGACCTAAATGATTTTTTAATATCTACCCTTAGCTTGAAATAGAACAAAGAAGGAGTACATTCTGCCGACCGATACGTTGCTATAATCTTCTGAGATAGGAACATGGTACTGTCTGAGACATAGGCGTAGCCAGGTTCGCCCAAATGGCTGAAGTTAGAGACACATTTTTGGATTTTTTTTTACTAGTTACATATTATTTTAGACTGCTGCCGCACCTTGAGCTCATGACTGGCTACGCTGATGGTCTGAGACACTCAAACTATCCTATCGACTCACATTATCCCAAAGAAATTTATTCTTTGCTACTGTCATTACTAACCTGTATGCACCTCCCATAAGCTTATTGATCACTAGACCTATATCATGCAGTGTGTACACGTAACCCCTCGGCAGATGAGGCCTGACGTCTCTCAGGATGTATCGCAGCGTATTGCTGGGTCCACTCTTCGTGTTATACAGCTCTTCCAGGCGAGGGATCGTGAGGAATTTCCTCATGGACACGCCGTTTTCTAAGAGCAGTTTGACAAAGTCTATTCGGTCGTGTTCCAAAGCTTGCATCATCGCCTCGTCTAGTGCTCCTGGAGAAAGGAATTTTGATTCAGATTCATACATTGGTTACAAATTCGCCCGGGGAGGTACCACCGCGGCCTATATAACCCACCGTGCAAGCAAGTCTTGTAGCAAAGACTCGTGTTTTGTTTGGGGAGGGTTGCTGCCGGATACACTATATATGAGGCGATCATCTTAGTCCTCATGAGTAGCAACGCCTCCACGTATGATCTCAGATAGGACGACTCTCCTGAGGTTGGACGTAGATGTCCATGGGTTGCAGTGACTACTTAACATCAGGTCATGCTCGTTTGCTGCTTATAAACGATAAAAACACATGAGGTTCATTGAATTGAACTATTATCTTACACTAAACTACCAATATAATACGTACTAAATTTTCCCTCAGAACTCTATAAAATTTTAGAACACACATAAAGGTGGCAGGGCCGTATTGGTGCAGGAATAAAAATAAATTGTTTTTTTGTTCCCGAGCCGAGCGCGGGTCAAGTAGAACAATGAGAACAATCCGCTGCCGGTTGTTCTGGTATCTCGTTTTAGTGCAATTCTTTTTAATTATTGTACTTACAGCAGTCTTGAGCTCGGCTTAGGTCGTAACTTCTGTTGTGTCATTGTTTTCGACAGTTCAGTAGTAGTAAACTTAACTAAGTACTTAACTTTTAACCGTAATACATTTTTGTCACCAAAAGTTGTCACTAAAAGTTAAGCTTATAGTAGAAAGACCTCTGTCATTCCGCATAACATTTTATCCTGACATGGGTTAGACCCTTAGGTAGGTGCTGGAATTATTAACTCAAAATATTTTTATAAAATAAACTCACAGAATAATGAATGATTTTCTGCGTAAAAACACTTTATAAAAGCAACCTGAAACGATTGCTTGAATTTAAATGTAGCATTGAACTATATTTTTTATTCATCATTCGAAAACATTAAATATTTTTACGGAACAATACTGGTAACATTTTTTTAGTAGACATAAAATACGAGATAGACAGGTATATCAAAATAAAAGAACATGATTTGTTGAATCACTTGTAAAGATTCTGTGAACGTAACCAAATGTCTCCCATTTTACAAAAGTAAGTAAAACCTACCTACCATAATTTTTTCCTATGATCTTTGTGTAAAAAATGTAATAAAAGAATAATAAAACTTCATTTTACTATGCCTTTGAGCTGTAGTCTAGTTTCATTTCAATTAATTAAGTCGACGACGACGGAATAGTCTGTACCTACTAGTCTGGAAACTAAATAATGTATCTGTGACAGCTGACTGACAACCGGGACTGAGCTAATTTAGCGACTAATTTATTACCTATCTTTTAATCTGAAGTTATACGCAAGTCTGTTAGTAGTGTTAGTATTGTTTGTGATGGGTTACCCGTTACACCCGTTATTCCACAACGTTTCCACAATAAAGCCATGTTTTGCAATTAGAGAGAGTGTTTCGAGAGGTGCAAATGTTAAATGTTAATGATGCCAGGTTTTATATTAGTAGCTTATATAATAAGCGGCAAAATTTCGGGTAACCATAATGTAGAAGATACGATTTATGCAAAATAAAAAATATATACGGGAGGTACCTACTAAATAGTTATTTTTAATACTCTGTAATATAATTACACACGCTCAAAACATTGTGACCACACTTCTAAGATCGTAACATACACAAACAGTAACCAAATAATTACCAATTTTGTTGATTGTTACATTTTCACAAAAAACAATCCTTAATACAATATTTTCATCGAGACTTTCTTTAATTCAAAATATTCTGTGAAATAACATTTGATCCAATCCAATTACACCATTGTAAAGTCCGGAATAACAGAACAAATACGGTGAGTAATTCTAAAACACACCTCGTTTTCAGTTGTAACCAGGTCCAATTTGAATATCGCGTGTATTTCACTTTACAATCGCGCTGAATGAAAAAGGTCCAATAATTTCTGTAGTACCTACGAGAACTCGTACATTCCGTTGTTTGAAAGGCTTTGTCGAAGTGTAATTAACTATTTGATCTCGCGTAATAACCAATCCGGCCGATGTGGGTAAGTTAAACAAGGTGAGTAGCACATATATAATATAATAAAGCTGAAGAGTTTACATTAAGGAGGAAGGTTATAGGCTATGAAGTATTATGGTTACTATTTTCAACGCGGGTGAAACCGCGTGAAACAGCTAGTAAGTAATATAGTTATTACTTTTTACACTGGGACTTGCATTTGAAGCTTTTTTTAATTTAAACAAGTAGCAAACAGACGTGCAGTCCAGACGTTATGTGGTCACTGCAACCCATTGTTGCTCACGTCCGACATTAAATAAGAAAGAAGTTTCACGCCATAATTATAACTCGCAATATGAAAGCAACCATTTTCAAAAATGTCGCGCAGATACCTACTTGGTGCACATTTGCAGATTCAAGACTTATTATGGTTTTCTCATGAATGCCAAACCTGAATCAATTGAAATGCGAACACACGGGAAGCATTTGCTTACAAATAAAAGAAGAATCATCAAAATTCGTTCAACCAGACGAAAGTCATGAGGTAACATTAAAACATACAGTCGAATTGAGAACCTTCAGAGCTAACAATATATTAATATATTCATTGTTTATAATTAAACATCAAATCACTTCGAGTCCTCATAATATCAGTTTTATTATAATACAAATTGTAACGACATACGTACGTAAGTTCATTAAGGGATACCTACATTTCAATTTAGAGATTCAATTTGGCGTCGAGTCACAAAGTTTATTTATGAAGCCACAATCCAGCTTACAATGAGATTAATTCTGCAGCCGGGTATTGCAGAGATGAAACTTATTCAACTGGATAAAGTATTGTTAGGCTAACTTACTAATTATAACAACGTTCTCAATTCTCAACGGGGGCCTTTAAATATTCTGGATTAATATAAACTTAAAAGAGAATTGAAATTTTAAACAACTTATGCATTGCCTTCAACCCTTTTTATGTCCCACTACTGGGCACGGGTCTCTCCCCACAACCGGAGAGCATACTCCACCACGCTTCTTCAATGCGGATTGGTAGAGTATTATCGCTACATAGTATAAAACAAAGTCGCTTTCTCCGTCCCTATGTATGCTAAAATCTTTAAAACTACGGAACGGATTTTGATGCGGTTTTTTTAATAGAGAGAGTAAGAGATGTATAAATATTCACAGTTTTTCTGTAGTGTATTTAGTATCAGCATTGCACCCGTGCGAAGTCGGGGCAGGTCGCTAGTACTAATATAAATACATATAAAGCTGAAGAGTTTGTTTGCTTGAACGCTAATCTCTGGAACTACAAATCGGATTAGAAAAATTCTTTTTATGTATGACAGCTACATTCATGAGGAAGGTTATAGGCTATAAATAATTACGTTAAAATTCTTAACGCGGGTGTAACCGCAGGGCACAGCTATTAGGAGATGTAATCAAAGTTAGTTTATGTGCGAACGTAAGAAGTTCCACTTAAAGTAATTAATAATTATAAACTAATTAATAAATTAGTTTAAGTGGATAGTTAAACTATTTAATAAAACTAAAATGATTGCCTACTTGACTATAGGTAGTAATCAATTCTCATGAGCACCTGTAGATGTTACTTTTAGTTTCTTGGTAGAACTTGTCTGCGAAACATGCGACATTTTACTTGTCAACTTAGCGGTGTCTAAGGTACTAAGTTTTTAACGACCCGCGTGGTGTAGATAGTGTTAGATTCCCCACAAAGTAGAAGTTTAAATGATGAATTTAGATTTCTGTTCACGGTCTGATTGTTTGTGTAATTGTATTTGTGTGTGTCTAAGGCGGCCGCGGAATCTTAGTGTGGGGATGTGAGTATGACGCGTTATTTT
>DWQK01004709.1:0-10193 GCA_018231225.1 Noctuana stator
ACAATGTTATGATATTATAATAATATAATAATAATTACAAAAAAAAGCCGAATGAAACTTAAAAAAGAGAAATTACCTACTTAGATTTTTATATGTATCTATTAAATAGTTACAGACTTAAATCAAAGGACTTCTTTCAATCGTCATCAATATCAATAGTCAGCAGTCAGCTACATACATACATTAATACCAAGTTTGCAGTGAGTTAAGAAAGTCGGCTATTTTAGATTTTAGTATTATGTGAAAAAAAATCCGTTGAGTGAGCATTGTAGTGGAGGTCAAAGCGCCCCGACCGGTCTACTCACAAGTCCCAACACAAGCCTCAGCGACACACGGACTTTCTTTTCCGTAAACTCTAGCTGCCTTTTCGACCCGCAGCAAACACGAATAAAGCTGATTTCGATAAGCAAATATATCACTATGCTTAGTGTGAGTGCTCGTGAAAGTTGAAAACTAGACATTTTAAACAAAAATCCAAACAAATCGACCACCTCCAATATAATTTGATGACCCGTGTGGTGTAGTGGTTACCATGTCAGTTCTCCATTCGAAGGATTCTGGGTTAGATACCCGGCGGGGTAGAATTTTAAGTGACTTTAGTTTTCTGTTTGTGTAAATGTCTTTCTACGTGTCCATGGCACCCATAGAAGATTTTAGCTTTTTTATAATACATAACGTAGAACAAAGGTTTAAATCTTTGTCCGACAGAATAACATCACTTCTATGCCATTCATACGCATGCATATTTTTTTCTACTTTGATTGACACGTACATAGGTACGTATTCAGAAAATCGAAGACAATTATTCAAAACTAATATGAATGTAATTTTACATGTCACGTTGTTATAAGCAATTGGTAACTGTTGTCATTCAATATGAAACAAAAAACACTACACAATCGCTGCTAATACTATGTCTAGAGACGTTTAAAATAATAAGACATTTCATAAGTTTAGTAAATTTATTTATTACTACGTATTGTTGTAATAATTCTTTTAACTGCAGCTATAAAATGTTGTCACTCAACAAGATTGGTGGGGTTCACAGAGGTCAAGAATGTGACGGAGGAATTAGAAGGATTTTAAAAGATAAGCGCGTGATTACGATAATGACAAATCAAAAAAATCGCCTAATTTTTTTTGTTTTATACGCTTAGGCCACCCCACCGTACCTTATATGACTACTTGTTACAGTGAAAGTGAAATATATAGAGATTATATACATTCAGATATCGCAATTATTGATAAATATTTAAATCAAATTAGATAAAGTGATTACTATAGCAGAACTGAATATACTAAAATCCTGATGCTAAGAATAACGTGGGATTTATAAACACTAAAACCTACTCGGTTGTAGCGGTGATAGCGCAGAAGTTAACAATTAGGCCTCATATTCGAGAGGCCCGGGTTTTAATTTTTGCTGTCACCAATTACAATTCTAAGTTACGCGTTTTAAGTAATTGAATTCTTTGAAGTCTTTAAAAAAATTGTGCAAATCAATACAGAATTTTGGAAAGAAAAATGAAAACTGTCAATTTAAATTATTCCCTTATTCAGAAGTAGGTTCAAATGAGTGATAAGGACAGATTAAAATTTATTAAAATTATAAGATGCTGACACGCCTTGAGGCGACAGTTTTTACGACTTTATGGCATTTCGTCATGATGAGGCTTTCTCCGAACTTCATTTACATATATGCTTACGCATACTTTTGTTTACTTAAAAATTTCACCTTGTACGTAGGGTACGCCCACGTAATGGCTAAAAACGGGACAAGAGTTTAATTACTTTGAAGTTTTGTTAATATTCATCAAACAGCTAGACGATGCGGTGGCCAATGGCTACGCAACATATTATATGCTTTTAATGGAAAGCTACAACGACGATGGTTCAAGTTTTGGGTCGGACTGAGACATGCTTTTATCTTTTATCAACGGATGTCTTGCAATTGAATTATGTCACTGACGTTATATAATTTTATTTTTACAGCAATAAAACTTTATTTTTATACTCTTACTAGTACCTCTACATAAAAAACTGGCACTAACTAAATAATGCATTTGAACTATTCTCTGTCAAAGGACTATAACTACCGGATTAAATTAAGTAATACGAGTACGGGATAAGATCGTATTATGGATAATTATCCATATCGTATTAAAGAGTTTATGGCAGCCCTAAATTCAATCACGTCGGCGTCGTGGTGATTTGAGATAATACCTGCGTTGAGCGGGTGTTCTGATGCAGTGCCACTTGTTATGCAATCAGTAATGCAGCCGTGGACCATGAGCGGGGTCCGGTGGGCTCTGGAATGCATTGCACAATAATAAGATACAATTCAAGGACAGAATGTCCATAGTACTTTCTGACTGCAACGATACAACTGAATAATGATGCAATGCATTGTACAAAATGGGCAAATGCTAAAGGGGTAAATTGGAAATGTCTGCCAGTAGATAGGTACTTACATAATAATTTGATTTAATAAATATGCCTATATCAGTATGACGCAAACAATTAATTAAGTTAGTACAGACATACCTATTTATTTTATTTGGGAAGAATTGGTTGGAACTAAAAAGTTCAGGATGGACATTGGACACGTTTATAAATACTTACATATTTTATTACCTACATTGTATGTTCGGACTTTAGACCGTAATTATTCTAAGGTTCGAACGTAAATTTGCAAACTTAAAGTATTAAATTTATTCTTCAAATTAATGACATTAATCTAATTAAAAAAAATTTACTCCAATAATTATACGATGGTTCATTCGTAAAACAGATTAATGAATCTTACTATTTAAGAAGAAGATGAATACGCAATTTCCTGAGAGGCAATTTACATAATTACCAATCTGTGCTTGCCTTATTTGTATAAAGTCCTTTAGTTGTACAAATCCTTCCCAGTCCTTCCTAGAAAATCGCAGTCGTATTTCGCAAAAATTTAAATTAAATTAAAACGTGCCTAGTTGTGTAACAGTAAATTAACACAAGACATTAATTGTTTTACCGTCCTTCTCATTTGTGGTTTCTTTTGTGCTACATTCTTTTCTTTATGTTTTTGTAAGTGGGTTTTGGTTATACAGGTTTCTATAAAAGGGTATTTTAAAATTACCTAATTTCAGAAGTCTTTCAAGTGAACAGTACTTTAACGAGATCTTACCACTGATATTGAATAAACTTAGAGAACTAATAAAACCAAAATAATTCAAAATAATTAATTATTATATATTTTCTATAAACATGGTAATTATGTTCTTGTTAACGTATGATTGTTTACACGGATCGGAGAGAGAAAGAAAAAATAACAATGAATGGCCCTACATGGACCCTACATTAAAAAAACGTAGTATATACGGAAACAATTGTAATTAATTTAATTTAACATTAATGTTAACTTCATTTATAAATTATTTTTTTATCTACGCATAACAAATTGTATGATATTCCGCTACGAGTATATACTCCGAAGAAAATAAGTTTAAAGCTTAACTAAGTTATTCTCATGCTAGAGTTTTGCGGTATGAACATAGTTTCAAATATTATTTTCTTTATGTATGAGTGTGCTTCGATCTTTTGTAATAATAGGTGACAAAATGTAGGATATTTTTCACTAGCTCATGTTCATTAACCCTTCTAGCAAATCATGAGTAGGAATGGTGCCATCATCTATTTGACGTTCAAGTCCCGATAAGGTTATATTATTATATATGAACTTTTTACATCTGTGTATTGCTAAGTGGAGCTACGTATAGTAGTCGTGCAAGATTATTCCTTGCGTAGCGGCCTCGCTGTGGCGCACCGTGGCCCGGACGTCCCCATAGCGATTCCCACGTTGCATGGTGCTGCCGAACGCTTTCCGCTGAATCACGGCGACTTTCCTATCAATTTTACACATAAATATTTTTAAGTAGGATTTAAATTTACAAACTGAAGTACCTACGTTATTAATGATAAATATAACATAAATTTAATTTTTCCTTAAACACAAATATTAGGTAAAATATATGACAACATGGTGTCTAAAAATTATACGTAATCCTACCTCTTGTTGTTCACATTTAATGCGCATCTGATGTTTAAGCTGTCGTAAGTAATCCATATCGAGAAGTTCACGCCATCTGAAATATTAAGTACAATAAAATTTGGGAATGTATTTATTTTTAAAAACTTGAAGCCTTGAGAATAATTATAAGAAAAACGTGTACAAAATTATAAAAAAAAAGTCATGCATGCAGGTTATGTTACTATGTGTAGAGGTTTGAACCCGAACCCACCGAGACGGTAGGCCGAGCTCTACTCTTTATAGAAATACATAATACATATACTTGAACACTCAAAATAATGATTAGGTAAATATACAAGCATACTCATTAGCATTCCTAAACAACCTTAACCTAAGGTTAAATACATCTCAAAAGCTAATTTGCAAAAACAAATATTTTTATTAAACCTTGAAGTCTTTAGAAACGAATAAGTCAATAAGCATTTAACATAAAATAAAATTTACCTATATTTCTTTTAATTTAACGAGTCAAAGTCAATATTACAAGGTGCCAAAGGTTAGGTTAGCGCTTGACAATAGTGTGTTATCTGCGCTCAAGCCAAGTAGAAAGTTGTCAAGTCAACGTAAATATTATATATTCTGCTCAGTAGGGTTTATTTTAGGCACTTTATATAATTTACTTACGTTACGTTACGGATTGGTCAATGACCCGTATCTCCACCAATCCACATTTAAAGCGTACAGTATAGTAGCTACTACCCCGATTGCGGAGAAAGACCCGTGCACAGCTTTGGGCCATAGGCTTCTAGACAGACTTTAATTACCAGATACAAAGTTTATTCTGAAGTTCATCAACATTGCATTGCAAGTCATTGACCGAACAATGTCAATATCCGTACCTATTTAATAACCTTAAATACCTCTTTATTTGAAAAGATTTCAGTGAGTGACCTTTGACTTCTGCAATTTCCCACAATAAATAGAAAATACATTAGTTCCACTGTTCATTACAAAGCGGAGACCATTTACATCTTTTGACACACACAAGATAAAGATCTTCACGAATCCGCCTTGGGGAACTAACGAATTCTACGTACTACCACTTAAAATAACAAAGTATTGCAATATACCAAGACCAAGAATTGTATAACATGATAAATGGAAGTATTTGATGTAGATTAATCAAATAACAAACATCTATTTCTGGTTGCAAAATAAAATAAAATGGCAGTGATAGAAAAGATTCTTACCACAGCCTTTATGGTACGGTAACATTTGTTTATTTAGAAAACTATGCCTACCTAATTAATAATTTTATAATGTTGTCGATAACTGAATATTAACTAACTACTTATTTCTTACAAAATATATAACCTTATTCTTCGGATATGCCTACCTTGAAAGGTCAAAGCATAAAATTTAAATCTACCTATTTATAACGCACCGAAATTACATCTCATCTATGCAGAAAGATTACAAAACAGAAGGCGTGGTACGTTTGTATCTGCTTGACAAAAGGATAATTTTCTTTTGTGATTGTGTTAGCATTTGTATTTGATTAACAATGAACCTAATACATACTGACAAGATTGCTCCGGCGGGCGCGTTACGTCGCTCGAGGGCAAGGTGCGGGCGCCTACCCGCCTGCGCCTCGCAAGAAGTGGCACAAGCTCCACGCCGCCTGTCAATCGTAAAATTGTTTCCTCCGGCGTTAATTTCTTTTCTTTTACACTATAATGATTCTCATTATTAGTGTCATCTTCAAGGACTACTCGCCGCACACGCTCTCCGTTTGGTAGCCTTTTAACAAATTTGCCTTTTTTATTTAGGTTACGTTTTGCTTTAACATTGTTTTCGTTTTTATGAACTTCATTATCCTTAATTGTTCTGTATTGATTGCTTCTTTCTTCCTTTGAAGTGTTTAAACTAGGTGCGATATGAGGTAGTTTTTCATCACTTGCTGATTTTATATTTTCTTTATCGAGGTATCCGTTATTCGAATCTCTATCATCTATCTTTACTTTAGGTAAAGTAAGCGAAGATATCTTGTAGCGTCTATGTTCACCTTTTAGTTTATCAAACAATTCATTGTCTGTCCAGCCCTATAATATAAAACCAAATAATTTAAAAAAATTTTGCTCATAAGTAATATCAATTATTGTTACTTTTAATTGGAAAGATTTTAAAAATATTTTACAAAATATTACTTTTACTAGAGTTAAAATATTTTAAATTACATTTATTTTCCATCCATCCATCCTATATAATATATCCTATTTAAATATTAACTACGAAACAAAACGGTATAGGTACCCACCATAGATTTAGAAAAGTTAAGTCCTATGTTACGAGGATTTCTCCAGGTTGTTCCGCCGGGACCTGGTCTTCCCCATGGCCCATCCATAATTTGCTAAAAATAAAGATGCACGGTTTATTTGTTGCTTCTGTTTTATAACAATTAATTATTAACATTACCATTTTGCGCTCATATTCCAAATCTCGTCTCGTTTCATCCTTTTTAGCCTTTTGTCTTTTAGCGACCATATCATCTGAAAAGTAAACATGCATAAATTAATAACTATGATATAATATATCTTATAGGTATTTTATAAAAATAAAACAAAGCTTTTTAGTTATTAGTTTCGATTTAGATTTGGAAAATTCTTTTTGTGTATGATAGTTACATTCATCAGGAAGGTTATTAAGGGTATCAAGCATTACGTAAATTCTTAACGCGGATGAAATCGCAGGGCACAGATAGTTATAAATATTTCGAAACAGGTATGTAATTGTTTTCTGGTTGATAGAGATATAACTACAAAAGCTGATAACCTAGGATTTGTTTGTACATCTGTTGCTGCTGGGGAGTCTGCCTGTATCGTATGTCGTTGTCGACAGTCTGGCGGAGGATGTCGGCGTAGCATAGCTGCGGATCTTCTCGCAGGCGCAGCGGAGTGCGTCGCCGCCGCCGCGGGGACGACCAGTGTCGACATGGCTCGTGTGATGCTACTCCCTTTTGAGTAGTTAAATAAATAATAGTCATTATTATCCCTCCTTCTGTCATAACCAGATAAATATATGTATATGCACAGCAGTACCAACTCCCTCTAAATGTCGGATATTTTTGCATAATCAATATCTTTTACGAAAAGCACTGGCACGCACCTCATTTTTTTATTATATATGATTATGACAACACACTCGTCCTGTGTGGTGTAGATAGTGTTACATAGGATGCACATGCACAGGGCTAAACACTTCTCATAGGTATCTGAGAGGAGACCTGTTTCTTGTTCCGATGATTAATAAAAATAACAGGCATGAATCAAAATGGAAAACACGTAATCAATAGTCATCTGTTTGTCGCAGAACACCTATATGTTATGTAAGACTTTCTTGGTAGGTATATATCTGTAAGAAAGTTCTGATGTCACTATTTAATTGCGATGCGAAGTATGCGAACTAGGCATGTATGTGAGAGACATATAGTAACGCCGAAATACATTTAAGTACCTACTTACTTTGGGCGGCAACCACATAGGTATTTTAACTGACGAAATAATTGAAATAATAAAAAATAATTAGCAACTCAACGGTGATAAATAAAGTAACACCTTTTATTTCTTTACACTGCAACTTTAGATGGGTTATTAGCACAGTTTTTAATAATTTATGATACGTCGTTCACGAAGTGGTTACGCCTTAATGGTACGTCACTTGGTTGACCCTTTACCTTTTATAGATTTATCATGATTCTCACATAGATGTGTACAGCGTCTGCTGAATCCGACCGCGACCGGTGACATTTTTAAATATTTCAAGCAACATACCTGTTATATTGGTACCTCAAAGTTACTGCAATCGTTAACAACTACCGTATACATAGGTACTCAATAAGTTTATACTTTGCGACAATTATTTGTATTTTTTTTTTTAAATTATGATATATATTTGAACTTTATTGATAAACCTTTAACAAAGCCTTCAAAACGCCGGACAACCTATAGTACTCAACAAACCTGTAGAGTTAAAAAATGCACTATATGATTATGTATGTATGTTTATTAAAACTTGTCGTTAAGGTACTTACCCTCAATTCATCTTCTGGGTATATGCCAGTAGCTCGCAGGTCGGAGAAACGCACTCCTCGCTGGTTGGGAGCGCCGCCCCCCGCTCGCCCCCATGGTTCATACGACGCCAGTTCTTCGCGCAACTGATTGCAGTTACCTCTATTTAATTTTTGTGACAAAATATACAGTTTCACAGTTGTACACTATACTGTACTAGAGTACTACTATACTATAAGGTACTAGGATATAATATCAGTCAAGTAATCATTCACTAGATACTTAATATAAAAGGATGCCACATAGGAAGGCCTTATAATTAAAATATTAAGTTGTCAACCGGTAAACTAATACTATGTCTAATACGATGTCGGGTACGTTGACCCAAGTACAAAAATATACAACTTAAAGTTTTATCATTTAAAAATATTAACTATATGAATAGTACGTCGTCGTCCATAGATAATAAGGTCTACCTACCCAGTTGTCATACACGCACCCAGTGTTAACTTTCTCCGATGAGATAAGAGAATACCTACCTACATAAGTTACTGTTTTTATGTAATTTATTATATCTGTGTTTGAAACTGTTAATACTGTAATAAGTACCTAAAGATGAGATAAAGATTATTTAAATGATAATAAAAGTAACAAAGTAAGTAATTAAGTAAGTTAAGGAAAGTTACGAAATAAATGTTTGCAATCATACGAAAATTTGAATTGTTTAAAATAACATACTCCAGCCCTAGGTAACTTCAAAATTTACTTTATTGATACCTGATATTTATTGACACAAATTATTAAAAGACGATTTATGATTAAAATCATTTAAAATCAAAATCAAAATTATTTTATGATGTTTGGAAATGGATGTCTATCTTCCGCAACGAACGGGCGACCGTTTCACATTAGATGCGTTCTCTGCTCTTACTTCAATATTTATGCAATATAGGTATTAATATATTATATAGTTTCATGATAATGTGACTGTAGTACGAGTAGGTACCAGTTGCTGTTGTTCAATCTTTTCCCGCACACGTTGTTCGAGGCGTTCCCGTGCCAACCTCTCGCCCTCGAGACGAGTCTTCTCAGCGATGCGCCTCTCACGCGCTCGCCGACGCGCTGAGCCCGATGTTGGAGCACTTAGTCTCCTAGTATTTATATTTTACAATAATAAAAACAGTTATATGTATAGTATACATGTATAGATGATGCAATAGTTAAAATTGTCAGTCTTGTTGGGCAAAAAACGAAGAAACATTGTTCTCAAAACAATAAATGTTGCTTAATCTTGTAGGTATGTGTAATTAACAGCTATATGCATACAAGATGTATGTAAGTATAAATTAAATTACGAGAAAAGTTCCTTTAAATATTCGTTGAAATGGAAAATGAAAAAAAAAATGGAAAAATTCAGAGGAACATAGTAAAAACAACACTTTTCTTTCCCCCATACATAATTAATATATGATAATAATTAATATTAATACCTACTAATCTTGATGTATGTAGATAAATAAGTAGTATCGATTATATCGGTATCAAAAAATTATTACTTAAGTGATTAGTTTAATTTTTTATATAAATTGAAGTTTCACTAAATTGACAATTTTATAACTTTTTTGTTTGTCATCAATTAAGTAAGATATCTTAATAAGTTTGGAGTAACTTACCTTCGTAGACGCCGGAAATGCAAATTAAACATTGGGACTTCCCTGTTAAAATAGCTATATAAACCACTTAATACTATTATATTTTAACATAATGACAAATAATAATTATGATACGGAGAAATTTATATTTACAAAAAAGACACTGTTTATGCGTAACTACTTATGATGGAACGAAAACATTGCAAGTCAGAACGTAACCTGGCGGATATTCGCCAACAAATGCGAACTTCTGATTTTGAACGAGCCTACTATAAATCGTGTAAGTTGCACGCTTCAAGAAACGTTTCCACTGCTAACTTCTAAGTAAGATACTTCTGCTACAATTTATGAAAATAAATCTTAAGAAAATCATACTTTGTTAGCAATTATCTTAGACTACGTAGATTGGTTACATAAAGACAAAGAACTCACCTTTTTCGTTTTCCTTTTAAATATTGC
>DWQK01004710.1:0-10193 GCA_018231225.1 Noctuana stator
AAGTCTTCGGTAGTATAGTGGTCAGTATCCCCGCCTGTCACGCGGGAGACCGGGGTTCGATTCCCCGCCGGAGAGAAGAAGTTCGATATTCCCTTTTGATGTGTTTAAACTTTTTTTCCGTTATGTTTATCATTTTTTTAAATTATCATTTTTTATAATAATAGGAGATTCAGAATAAATAAAATTTCTCATTAATGTAATTTTCTGTAAAACAATATTTAGAAAAGAAAAAAGATGAAAAATTTTTTATTAAATGGTATGGAAATAGACACACAGTGGTATGTCAGCAAAGTGCTTATAGCAAATAAATAACCTATAAAATCATTTCGGAAAACATAGATCCCTTTTACCATCTATTAATCTAAGCATTTAATTACACAAAGCAGCTATTAAACAAAAAGATAATTCGAAGAAATTTGAAACTCTGAAGTACCTCTTTATCTATCTAGATCTATTTATCTATCTATATCTATATCTATATATATCTTTATCTACCTACCTGTTTATCTGCGTTATGATGAAAGAGTTTTGCTTACGTAAGATAACCAGCATAAATAAGTCACTGTCTCGTATAAATTAACTTAGAAAAAACAGTGAACCCCGATTGAAATATAAATGAACTGTAAACATTTTTTGCAACAGTTCGTCTCATTGACTTCGTCTGCATTTATCTGTCTGACAGTTACTAAAAAAGTCACGCGTATTATTATATCTGTGGAATTTGTACCTATTGTAAAATTACGTTTAATTTACTATTTTGTTAATTCCTAATATTCCTAGGTACCTACCATCTCCCTCAGTGTGTGTCCTTGTGTTCTTTTCCCTTTACTACCCTTAATAGTATCTCCCAATGGTCAGGACATAATAGTATTAAGTTTGTATACCTATCGATTGCGATTGTATACACACAGACGTTCCGTGGCGATATAAGCATTACAGTAGAACATTGCTACAAACTTACCATAGAGTCATTGTAGCGTATGGCATCCAGCAGCAAGCGAAAACGGTCACGATGGTGACGGTCATGCGTAGCGTGCGTCTTCGAGCGCGCGCCAGCGGTCTCTGATCTGATCTTCTTAACTGGATGCGACCTGGGTGGGACTCTTGATACTTTCCTATCAGAATTAGTGATGGTTACTAGGAATGGTTTTTATAACAACAGGTAATCATGAAATATAATTCGATTTATTTTTTCAAAATTGTCGAATTACTCGTATTAAAATCGACTCTCAAAGCAGCAATTGTGGTGTAACAAAGTTAATTATTTACTTAAATATGACTTTGTATGTACTCTGTGAATAAATGACTTCTATTCTATTCTGTTCAAAGGGTATATTTACAACATCATTATTATGATTACGGTTAAAAGCTTAGATATAGTATTACGATATAGCTGTAGGCTGGAGGTAATCATTTATTATTGTGTGTTTTTCGAGATTAGATCGCATTACACCGCATTTACTATGTCTGTCATTTCCATCGAAGTGTCTTCCATCGAAGTCGAGTTTCTTGCAAATACTTGAATAAATTTCTCTGGAGAATAAATGTAAAAGTTTCCTGTTTTCTCCGAAACTGATTGATGGTAAGCAATTTTAATGGTCTCCGCGGACTCGATCCGGTCTAGCAGCAGGAACACTAAATAATGATCACTAATTTAAAGAACTTGGATCTAAAAAAGTAAATTACGAGTGTTCGATCGAAACTTTTTACACCACACGTTTCTTATCTGAAGTTATTAAGTGTATTTGACTGAAACAATCTTTATTAGGGAGCTAATTAAGTTACTTGCAAAATAAGTGCTCCAAACATTTGTCTGTTTCTGTGGGTAGCTCTCTAATTGTAACCACAATGAGTACATAGTTATACATATTATTATTAAATAAGCAGGTTTGACACATGAAAGCTTGCTTGTTTTGATTAATTATTGTAAACCGTGATTTGAAATGGCAGTGATGAAGTGTGGTTAGTATCTATTAATATTTCATAAGTAATTTTCTCAGTACCAATCTCTATATTATCACTGTTGCTAATCAATTATTTGCTTTAAATATGAGTATGGAGTAGATAATTTTTCATGCGTTCATTGGTAAAAGAGAAAAAATGTATAACGACTTAAAAATATTCAAGAAGTCTGCGCTATTCATTTAAAAATAACCATCTCCTTTTATTCAATTTAAAATGTTCTGATTATTATATAATATTTCAAGACAATATTTCGTTCAATGACTTTTGCGCTCACGTGAATCCCTACTTAAGACAGAGACTGCATTTCAATTGATATCGAATGTTTCAGAGTTACTCGTAAAATCGGCTCTATTTATGCGCGCATGGTTAAACATGTTTTTAATATAAGATATTTTCTACATTGCGTCGCAAGTCTTCTATATTTAATCTAATTGCAAAGCGAATGGCTACAGGCTATAATTGAAAATTATTTTGAAACCTTACGTATACGAGTGGGCATAATGGAATAATAATTCCATTATACAATTATTGCAACTGAGATTCGGGTAACCGACAGGAAAAAAAACAGACAGACACTACAATCTTATTGACTGGTAAGTATATCGAATATGTGTTCCTAGTTCCTAAGCAAATATTGACCGCTATTATTGTTATATTTAATACCTATTAGTATTTATAAATGTAAAGGTATGGGCGGATGTTTGTAACTTTACTACGCATAAACAACAGTTGGAATATTAACGAAATGGTGATCGTAAGCAGACTTATATGGATTGAGACAGACCTACATTTCTAAGAAAAGAAACGTAAAAAAATTACCTAATCCATATCTAACAATTCAACGACAGGTATACCTAAGTATATTATTTGCAACACTTCACCGATTGGCACATGTTTACAGTTACACAGGTGATCCCGATCACAAACATTTAAAAGTTTTTATGGCACTGTAGGTACAAACTATATTTCATAGATTCAATATTGTTTTTGGAGTTCTCTCTTTAAGAATTTATTGTCATATGAGACGCCCAGTGTTGAAATTTTATTAAGAGTTAAATTAATACACATAGTTAATACAATGCGTTAAAGTAAAAGCGGTTTTTTTGCGCAATGTATCTTGCACGCTATCAATCAGAATGAAACTGGCAGATTTAATGAAAAATAATGTATGTACCTACCACCATAATTTTATGGTGTATCATTGTATCGTGTATTGTATAAGCATTTGCTCACCACCTCAATGATAGTGACGTATATGTTAGTATTTTATGGGTATTTTATAGTTATAGAGGTAGTTATTAACTGTTGAATAAACAGTATAGTCGGGTTATCATTTGACAATTGCAGGTCCTTTTCTTATGCTTTTTGAGAACTGTTTAGTAAGGAGTCAGGCAATCAGGTTTTGTCACGATCTTATCGTCTCATTACGTACATGTGATATTTTCTCATCCATTCATCCTTCTAAGAAATTCATCCGGATTATCGCGGCGGATTTTTCGAAAGCATTGGAATTAAACCGAGATTCTAGGTTACGGAAACAAAGTCGCTTTCAAGACGCTATTTCAAAGACTGATGATCTGTTTGCATATTATACTCGTACACTCTTATTACGTCTTCAGTTTTAAGGCTTTCATAATCGTGGGTTCCGTAGAAGCTTAGCAATCATGTCTTCCATGTTATACTTTCTATGTCCGTTTAGAAGAAAAAGCTTTTTAGAAGAAAAAGCTTGCACGTACCTATAATGATTACATGTGTAAGTATCGTATATGTGTACCAACACACACACATACACACACGCATGCGCGCGCACACGCACACACACATACACACTCACACACACACACACAATTTATCTTTACCTTATTAATAAATTTCTTGTTCTACTAGCACTCGTTAAGTTTGGTTATTTATCGCCTACCTTACCCTCACGGTAAGTGCCCCCTACACACTTGTGTTTAGTACCTACTAACAAATGTTTTCAAAAGACGTAGAAGAATAACTAAGTTTGTATAAAATTGCAACGTGCTCTTCGAAAACTTCACGCTTGCTTAAACAGTCCTTGAAGTGGCACAGCGAGTCAGAAGAGTTTTCTACTTTTACATAATATTATTTCTTTGAATACCTAACTTGAACCATTTTATTCCAGCTCGGCTATAAACGGTGGACGAATGTTTCTTTTTACAAGGTTATGTTAGTATTGGAAACCATGATTTATGATGACATGGTTATGAGCTTAGTGTGTAACTATTTTCTGTACCAAATAAAACTCTACTATGGTAATCTAAACTTGCTAGTTACTAGTAATTACCGTATTTACAGTGTTTAAAAATTATTTACTTACTTAAAACTGGTTTTTTATATGGTTGCTTTTGCTTGAAAATTAGGTTGTTATCAGTATTCGTTTATTTCTCATTTCAACATTTTAAGGTTATGGTACCCAAATTACTTACTTTTTCTTCTCAATTAAGTACTAACTATGAGGATGGTTTTAAATAATATAGATTCCATCAAATTATGATAACGGAAACCAATTACTGTTTCTACAGATTTAAGTATCAGCTGACCTGAGTTTTCCCTCGAATTCTTCGATATTTCGCAAAAAATGCACGCGTAGCAGACCGTAATGATGGTCAATGGGAAGAAGTACATCGCGAAGAGACAAGAAACATTATACGCCATCTCTTGATGCTGGTTCGCAAACGCTTCGAAAGACACGCACTGTTGGAATTCAGGAACTGTCGGGTGATGCATTACGCGGAATACTAGACTCTGAAACAATATCCTTAAGGTACAATTTACTGTTGAAACGGGTATTAGATATACTGTGGCAAGGGACAGTGGGTTCATGCAAGGCTCAGCTAAGAAATTATTTTTTTTAATAAGTAGTAAACGAGTATGCAAGGCGCCTGATGTATAATTTTCCGGAATCACAATTAACAATGATTAAGATGCCGTATCTAACGTATTTTAAGGGTAGGGTATGGGTATACGGTATGATTAATCAGAGACGGCCCTGTGACCTATTTCCTTTGATGGATTGTTGTCATCAAGTAATCTTATAATGATTATGTTACGGAAATGTTTTTCATTTCCAAATATAAGTATTTAGGTTTCTTCCTGCTTAAGCATTTAGGTTGGCGTTATGTTACGTTATGAAACCAATTTGTAATGTGTTTACGAACTTATATTTTATGTAGAAATTAAACACCCCGATGTACGCAATTCGTGTAGTTATGAAGAAAAACAAAATTACGGAAAAAGGAAAGATAAACAGCACTGTGATTAAAGTCGCCATTACCGTATAAATTTGTATCAGGCGCTTAATTTTAAACATGCTATTATTAAGAGACTACAGCGAGGTCATAATAACGACCACATGAAAACCAAAACGATCTACGGCCCTGCATAAATGCATTACTCTTTCTCAGTAGTTGAGTGCGAGTGTTAAAAAAACGCACTCCGGTGTTTATAAATATGGGTTATCTCAGTGGCCTCACATGTCTCGACATTAAAATATACGTTTTTTCTTTCTTTCTTTCATTCCTTCAAATATGATTGAGGTTTTGGTGCCTCATCGAATGAGTGTTGTACAATTTATCCAACATCAAAAGGTAGGCAGCGTATATATATTATTAGTATAGTACTAATATAAGTAGGGCTTAATACCTACTATGATATTCAGCTATATGTATAATTTTTTTGTCATCGATACCGTTGAAAAATAAGATACATACTTGAGGCAAACTTGACAGTAGAGCGACTGCCCATGCTATGGACAGCATCATCTTGCTTCTCTGTCTTGCAACTGCCAATCGCAAAGGATAAAGAACCGCGAAGAACCTGAAAAATTAGAAATCTATTAGGATCATTGCACATGTTCAAGGCACAGGCAATCTAATAATACTTTAATTTAAAACGCGAGAAATGGTTTATTGTCAAACGAATATAATCCGCATCGCACGGAAAAAATATTGCTCACATTTTACTTCTTACCGCTACTTTCTCAAAGTGCCTTTCCACGACCTCGCTTTACGTATGAAGTATACCTACTCGTATCATTCAGCTGACATTGTTAATCAATAAAAAGGTTTGTGTATTTTATTATTTAACTTCACAAACTCTAATAGAACTCATTTGGGTGGAGTACCTACTTACTTACACTCAAATAATGTTCTGCAACCTGATGTTTAAATAGGTATAGAGGCCATTATCCACTATATGTTTTGATAACACAAAATCAAGGCAAATTCTCGACTTTGAGCAGCTTCAATCAGCCAATGTCTACCTACTAATACTTGTACATGTATTGCAAGAGCATATATAGCCTGTCTTTAGGTAATATGTCATTGCCTGCAACCATAATATTCCAAAACTATACACAAGAACTTGCTATTTAAGTACTTGTATATGTAAACTTGTATGTAATTTAACTAATTTAGCTGCATGAATAAAGCTTCATTTGTTTCTTTGTCAACTGTGGGTAATGAACTTGATGGTTAGGTAGGTATACCGTGACGTGCGAACTGCAAAAGTTATAGGTTAAACCTACTGAGACATAAATGTACACTTCGTATGTACACTAGAATAACAACTGGCTATAGCATAAAGTATTCTCGTTTATAATATATTGAACAAATAAGTAAATAAGGTCATGTACAGAGCCTTTATGAATCTATTTTAGTTGTCATGCAATAAAACTCATTATAATCTCAATCTTGAACAGTGAAAATAGTAACAGGGCAAACAATAGCTAAAATCACTCACTTTTATTGTTTTTTTCAGCCTTTGTTTAAATACCTTTTACTGACTTTCAGTGTTTTAAATATCTAGCTAAATTAATTTCGGATACCTCAAGCTCGAAACACTAATACTATTACACGGGTCTTAAATTTAATTTTTTCAATAGTAATAGATAGTAATAAACAGTAACATAACAGTAAAATAGTAATAGATAGTAATATATATATATTAGTAATAATCGAAATATTATGTCGATTGATCGATTGATTTTTTAATCACGAAGTTGCGTCAACTTTTTTAGTAGAATCGATTTCTCTATACTCGTAGATACATGATACCAAGTTGAGAATTCTAATGTAAATTAGAATTATTTATTAATATTTATTAAAGTCTCAATAATTTACTAAAGTTGTTTTATAGCCAGAACAGCACACGTGGATATACAGTGTGTTTCTAGCTTAACGTACCACTTTAACTTATTAACTCTACTAGAAACAATAATGGAACTGGGTCTGTTAATCAATTGATTTAATGTACAATAAACTTTAGTTTTCGAACTTTAGAGGACGCGACAAAGAGTCTGCCTTACTTGCTTTTCATGTATACTTTATTTGAAATTATACTATATTACCATTATTCACAGTTTTCGTAACTATAATTAAAAGTGTATGTAATAAGCAGATATGCATGAAAATTAGTAGTCCAGCAAGTTATAATAATATCTATTACATTGAACCGCACTTTAATTACGTGCACCGCATCAAACTTGAATTTTGTGTATCGATAGCTAATAACACAAGCTAAACAATTTTCAACACGATTGGAAATTTCTTCTCCGAGCAGACTTCAAATATCAACATCTTAGTTCTCAGGCAATATTATACATTGCCAACTAATATTACTATATTAGTCATCTTACTATTCATCAAAATTTCAGTCAGTAAGCAGTGACCAAATTTAGTGATTTTAAAGAAGTTTTTTAACCCGGCTTTTTTCTCCCGGCTTACCTTAGCCAAAAGGGCGCCTAAAGCCGATGTACCGTATTAGTTGACCGTCATCCAGTATGGACGTGTTATTTATGATGAATAAAAATTTTTGACTTTGAGTTTGACTGTGACCACTTATAATCCCTTATAATCAGCTAGGTTTCATGCTGCAAGCGTTTAAACTATAACCTTCTATAACTATAACTATAAAATCTAGTGATGAGATCGAAATCTTTCACCGTGGCAATGAACTCACCTGTCTAATGATATGCAGACGAGCACATTTGACGATAGATACAGGCCGAAGGCACGTAACACGAGGAAAACTTTACACGCCAAATTGCCAGCCAACCAAGCGTTAGTCGTTCGCCAGCCGATCTGAAAACAAACAAACAGTACAAACTTAGTTTAAAGTGCGCCATTTGCTACACTTGCTCAATGCTCTATAGTGGGACAGTGAAGGGTTGAACATGATGATGAATAGCGCTGATCCAGTATGAGACCATAAGAATGACTATATTATTTTAATGTTTTTGTGTTGCAAGCGTTGTAACTTTCATCCCCTTTTTTTTTAAGGCACGCATTATAGTTAGTAGTTAAGTACTACTAGTTAAGGGTCGCGCGATCTTCTTACACAAGTAACGAAAAGTCGCGTATAACTCTGACACATTTTAAGTTATAGCAAGGAATAATTCATCTAATTTCGTAATTTGGCATTATAACAGTAACTTCCTTGAATTCCGGTCCCTTTTCATAACGCTAAAATAACTAAAATTTTATTTCGTCGTAAGTTATTTGTACACACTCAATGAACGTAAAATAATACGGATATTAAGAGACACGAAAGGCCTTATCTGACCCAAATTTGCTGCCCGAATTCCAAACCACAAAAAAATTTAGTATTTACGCGAATATCTCGAAATTGCTCGGTCCCTAGATAATGCCAATACAGATTTCAATTGGCCTTGTGTGGGCGCAATTAGGTACTCATTGATGCATAATCTTGATATGCGCCATGCTAATTTGTAGATGTTACTTTGTATAGATATCTTCTAGCTCAGTATATTAGGGTGGAGTTTACTTGATGCGTAGGGATTTTAAAACGCGATAAATTTAGCATGCATATCATCTAGTTGCCTTTTCAAATATGAAACAACTAACAATCAATATTCTTAATTAAGGCGCCAGGTTGTTTTCTCAACATGAAAAGACTTGATTATGTTTTACTCAACATATACCTACCTCTTAATGAAGCGTTAATTAATAACTGTATAATCATGAATAGCTAATTAATAACAGCACTTATCGACATGAAATTATCTACATTTAATATTAAACTGAGGTATATGAATAAGCGGCTAAAGTTATGCTATACAGTAATGCTTTCAAGCATTTGTGGTTTCATGATATACGACTGTGGAGACATATATAATAAATTGTAATTAATTAGCGATATATTTTCGTTAAGTATGCGTTTTTTAACTTATATCTACTTGGATATTTTTGACTTTCTTTTGAACCAAATATTTTTTTAAAACTATTATGGTTGGTATGTTTGATTATGTAGAATTATGCTCTTTAATTATGTAAAATTATAAAATTCAAATAATTGTTAATTGGTTAAATGATTGGTAATAATAAATGTTTATGATAAGTTATTTCATATAGATTGTGTAAAAATTTTTTATCATTTGTAGCTGTCAAAAAAATAATGGCACGGACTCCAAAATTAGGTAGGTGCCTATAAAAGTCTGTAACAATTTACGTTATTTTTTATTACTTAGCTTAAAGTCGGTTTTAAATTTTGCAAAATATTCAATAAATATTAAAATCTTTCTCACAAACTTTACACTGCGTGAAACTTATTTTATATTTTTCTTCGTAATACTCGTTTAATTTTTTATTTTGCACAGTATTCCTGATATTGACATACAATTTTAGGAATTCTGTGCAAAATATTGCTAGACTGAAATTAAGACGTTATGTTGAAAATCATGTTTCGTTTTGGAATATTTCTACTTAGAATCCAGCACGTCAAAGGCGACTTTCATTTGTACTTGAGATGTTGACTTGAAGGATATTTTTGATAAATACTGGAGGTACGCCTTTGTACTTGTCTCCACCCTCCCTACTACTTGTATAGGTATAGTTGACACTTTGACCTTGTTATAACATTATCATATTATTATAACAATATAGCGTTGTCACACGAAATTTTATTAAAATAATTTAGGTACCTGCTTTTATATTACCGTACATACTGCTATACCATTTATATTTATGATAATAATCATCTAATATAATACTATAAAAACTTGCAAAATTACGTATGTATGAGATAGATATCGTTTTAAATTATGTATGAAAATTTTAACTTGATAATCCTGTACATAGAATATATTATAAGTACAGGAACAATATAGCATTAAGCATATATACGGTCGAATTAGGAACATTTTGCCTTTTTTGAAGTATCTATATATATATCAAACTATATATATA
>DWQK01004711.1:0-10192 GCA_018231225.1 Noctuana stator
GTATGCTCCAGGCCTTCCCCGGTTGTGGGGAGAGACCCGTGCCCAGCAGTGGGACATAAAAAGGGTTGAAGCCACTCTCCCACATTTTATAAGATAAATATTAGACAAATATTGAAATACCTAGAACTAATTACATAATAACAGGAACAGGCTTTAAATATATTTTAAATAGTTTTAAGAAAAAAAATTCTATAGAACTGATATAAAAATACTGCAATACCAACTAAAATATAGTTTACCACACAGTCCACACATCATAGAATTGCCTAATCTAGAATATTATTTAAACATTACATGACTAAATCTACTTAACAGGTTCAAATACATTATTTATGAACAATTTAAAAAAAATCTTAATAGAGAAATATAAGTGTCTATTTCAGTGGTTACATACGTCTCTGGCACATTGCCATTTGTTGTTTGATCAGCTGGAGTTGCACCGGTCAGTTTGTCCAGTAAGGCTTTAGCAGCTGAATGTTTGGCTTCTTTCTTAGACCGGCCAGTGCCCATAGCTGTAATAATAAATTGCCTATTTCATATAAATATCAGTAAATATATCAGTTCACCATTTAAAGGTTCCTGGATTCGATTTCCGACAGGGCAAATATTAATAATGAATTAAGATTTGTTTCCAGTCTGGGTATTTGTCTAATTGTCTTTTTATGTCCCCACGACACAGGGAATCCTAGTACGGGACTCCAGAGCTGTGAGTGTGAAGCGTTTATTATCTACCTGTTGTACTACTTATTGTAATTAGACAATCATAACCTACCAACTAAATCAGCAACTGTAACCCGATAGCGGAATGTGGGTTCATGGATCATTCCTTCAATCTGCACCAGTTCGTACTTCGGAACAGTGCCACGTCGAGCCAGCAGCTCTTGTAGAACAGACACCGGGGTCTTAGTTGGTAAGGACTCCATTTCCTGAAAAGTAACATAATAAAAATTTAAAAATTGAATTAAAACTCTAATAGTTATTACTTTTTATTCTTCAAAGATCAACACTTTTTATTGCATCAAACTTAATATGATAACCTGATTTGAAATTGTGGTGTCTATACAATATGTAGAATAAAAAAGAAAAATTAACACAGCATTTTACCCTTTTAGCAGCTTCATCTAGAGGCAACCGCTCCAGGTTGTTTGGAGGTTTAGGACGATTTTGAAATCGACGCCTCGGTCCATGTGGTGCATGCTCCCCATCAGGCCCTGTGGTGTGCACAGTCATCCCATGCACAACCCCTGGCACCCCTCCATGAACAACACCTGGGTGTGGATGGACTATACTCCCATCCATCTGTTACGAATGAAAGAAAATCAAATTATTACAATCTGGTTCCAATTAGTGAGTGGAAATAAATATCTATGGACACTATTTTAGATTAATTATTTAAATACAACGATTGGATACTTTAGTTACTTATGGTATGCATCACTCCAGGTATAGGTTAACCACTAACAATTACATATACCTAATTCTAATAAGAAAAACCTTCTAAGTGGTGTACTGATACAAGTAACAATACAAAAGTTATTTTAACATTTCGTCAATTTCAGAGGAATAAATATGGTCAGATGGTGATCAACATCAGAAAATTATCATCAATTTGATTAACAATTTATTAGATACGACATAAATATTATTTTTAGATCTTTATAGGCGATAGTAAGAACATAGCTAATTTTGTTGTAGAAATATAATACGAACTACCGGTACCCATCCATATCCATATACTGAAAGTGAGACGGCTCAATCGGTCTGTAGATACAGCGTCTAGATAAGGTCGTCTGATTTGATAACCGAAATAAATACATCTTTACAATCTTACAATAACTACTTCACGCTTTTAAAAATTGTAACATGTGATTTGTGATGTGACATGGCGACCCGGCCATTACATTATCTCAAAATGGCTTCAGCAAAGCATGCCGGTAATGTGGTCGTAACTAGTTAGTAATCATAATTTTACAATATTAATATAAAGAACTACAATGTAAAGGAAATTTTATTATTGTATTCTATCTATAGCATTAATAACTATATTAAAATCCGACTTAATATTCGATACGAGCAATAAAACAATAACTTACCATTTTTATGCTTCGTAACAGAATGTTGAAAGCAGTATTTGCAGAATATTAGAAAAACAATCCAATTTATTCAGTGGTTACAAAATTTTACACGTTTAATTTAATTTGACGAAATTTTCGCGATATAGAAAAATTTCAATAATCGCCAGAGTGCTGACGAGACGAGACGAGCGAACTGAACGAAGAACGAACGAAACGAAACGAATAATAAAAAAAAATTGTGGTAGTGAGGTGCCATGTACAGTGTGTGTACTGTACAACACGAATTCGGATCTATTTTATCAGCATTTCTAAAGTATAAAGCTTTGTTTTTAGATGATTTGTTTAGATGATAGGTTTGCCTCGCGACTTTTCTCTCATTTCGTATTCCGTGGCAAGATACTTCTCTATCTACTAGCAGACACGAGACTATAATTATACTCGTTTATGTACTCGTCCTGTTTCACATTATCGCCCGCGCGAATATGTAAACGTGCTATGATGATAACAAAACTTTTTCAAGTTTAATATTTCTTGGGTAGGTAAATACACAGAAATGGCCATTGAAAGTATATAATTTATTTCAAAAAACATACAAACATTTAAAGATTTTATTGTATAGGTCGAAAAAGACGACTCCAAGAGTGTTTGTTGATTATAGAATTCAATTTAGTATCACATATTGTTATCGACCGTATCTTTATATCAAAAATCAATTTAGTAGCCGAGCAGCTAACGTGGACTTTATAGGTAGGTTCTCTCTCAAGCTTAAGCAATTGCTACTTATAAAATTTACTTTCAACCTTATTATAGTCTAGGTACCTACTTCAAAATGGGGCAATAAATGTTTAAATACTTTCCAGGACTCATATTATTATTATGAACTTTAAGTCTGAAATTTTAATAGGTACCTTATTTTTATTATTTCATGGTCAAAACGGGTGCAGCGGTGCGGTGATACTTTTCCATGGCGTTCATATTGCAGCTCCTATATTATAGTCATTTTATGGTTTCAGCCTAGATGCTGATATTATGTTTAATTTTAAGTAAATTACAATTTTATTATAGCGGTGCTTTGGCGTGGTATTCAGCTTCGAACCGAAAACAACTTTCGCGATAATATTCTAGCAACCACAGAAAGTTATATAACACTTTATTAATTACTAATATTAGGTACTATGTCGCAATATAGGTCGTATAGGATTATTTTACTAAAATAGACAACATTAAATCATATCTAAGCTTATCGTATTGGAGTCCTTCAAAGAAACACGAAAGATTATCAAGTTTATGTCTCGACTGTTAAAAAAATAAATACAATGGAGTTTGGAACTCAGTGTAACCGTTTCAGTACTCATTATGAATTTCCCCACTTAAAATAAAGACTATTACTCAGGAAATCACTTGCTAATTGCTATGCAGACAAATCATTTATAGTTATGGATTAGGTAAGTACATTTAAGATTCAAAGGTGTTTACGTAAAAATCTAATCTCTCTTGTCAAATTGTACTAAAATAATGAGATACATAGTTGCAGAAGCCAGCATCTGAAAGTGAAAATAAAGCATGCTAAAATACCTTAATACGAGTTTGCGAGGAAATAAAAATACGTACAAAAATTATTTTCTCAACGTAATCTACTCCTAACTCAACTGATGTAATCCATTTGTTACCCAAATCTTCAACGAATTTAAAAAATGATTCTCCAAGGTCTCCGACATACTGATTTATCGCTGCTTCGAACTCTCCGTTTAATTAAAGTTTCAGGCCATCAAGATGAAATAGGTAAGTGAAATCAAACAAAAATTTTATTGATAGGTAAAAGAGAAATCTTACATTGTAGAGAAGTGTAGCATTCAAAGGAAAGTAACCGTAAACAGTTAGCTCAATGTTTTGATAGTTTATTAGCGTTGAAAAGTGTTGTATCTGCAAGTAACAATGTAAAATTTTATTTTTAGATTTAGTCATTACGCTCGAAGTTAATGCAAAGTTATACGAGTCCATAAGTACGTCTGAATTTTAATTGTAAATTGTTTCTGAACTTACCTCCATTAGCCATCGAGCATCATGTTTTTCAGTAGGAATTTTATGCAAAACTTGACCAATTTTCTGTGCCTGTAAAAATACATAATTATCAGTATAAAAATCGTTTGAATTAAGGAGTAGATACCTATATTGACAAAATTCTACATTATCAATTCAGCAACGGGCGCGATTAGAAAGTGCATGAGTAATAACCGTAACGTGAAGTTCTATGCTTTGGCGAACACGTTAGTAGGCGACCCTGGTGATTAAAATCAGTAATCACTAAATATTGTTAAAAGGTTTATGTGTGATATGAAAACGACGGGTCAAAAAGTCACAAGCCTAGTTTTATATCCATACTTAATATTCATGTTTGGAAATTTTATTTACGAGTACTTATTTGTAATAACTTGATAGCGTTAAGCATCAAAGCATCCTTCACAAATTAGACACATAAGTTATACTTACTTCAACTTTAAGTACATTGCCAGAATATGCAAGTAAGTAAATTTTTAAAATTTGATACATGATCCAGATTGAACAATTCAAAACTTCATGTGTCGTGATTGATTTTTGGATAATGAGCCCGTGGTATATGATGTGCGCTTCACTCACCATAGAGTGAAAGCTTTGTATTGCTGTAGCTAAGATAGGACCTTGATAGACTTTATTAATTTTATTTTTTATCTCAAACGCTTTAACGTAAATAAGCTTCATTTTCCGTAAAGCATAAATTTCTCTGTTTTGTACTCGAGCAAAGTCCTCTGTGGCGCTCATATTGTCTTGAAGAAATCTCTGACAGTGCCACTTAATATTCATAATCAACGCGACGACAAACATCACCAAAATATAATAAAAAGCTATAGTTATAAATTGTATCATTTGGGGCATGTTAAATGTAAAAGTAACCAAAATCATCTTCCACAAACTATTATTGCGCGTGTAGTTTACACAAATCTGTAGTATTAGTATAAACAGCAGACTTCCCAAACAAACCACGTCCGCTTGAAATCGAAGATTAGTTAGTATTTTTTTACTATTGTTATTAAGCGGTAAACTGTACCAGGTTGTCATAATTTGATTAAGTATTTTTACGTACTTAGAACGGTTGAAGAAGGCGCAAATATAAGCGACAAGACAAAACATGATTAATCCGACCAGTTCTAAAATATAATTCATTTGAGTCAAGATAGCTTCAGTTAAATTACTGCTTTCACTTGCTAGTAACACCTCTTGAACATGTAAGGTCGAGAATGCAAAGATAATTAAGCAAATGGTTACTCCGCAGAGAGAATTCACGTAGATAGATTTACGAATGATGACGAAGGTGTGTCTGCTGTTAATAATCGCGACACTATATGGCACTAAGCCCAGCAACGACGACAAAATATACAATGGTTTTATAATATTTTGTATATTGACATGTTTACTTTGAGATGGTTTTAAAAACAGGAACTTTTTTATTCGCGGCATAATCACGTTAAGGGCTTTCAGGTCGGTGAAGACAATACGTGCCAATCAATCGTCAGTAACTGATTTGCTGCAACACTTACAATATTACTAACAGTTCAATATTTGATAACATCTATAAAATGAATCTATTATTCATAGTTTATAGATAAAAATTGTGTAAAATACATATAATAGTTTCGATAGAAATCATTTTTCTATCAATAAATATAATCCATGGCATTGCGTGTTTCAAAAAAACATGTCTTTAGAAAAGTCTGTCGCTGTTTAAAGTGATAAACTCTATTATTATGACATAAAAAGCATCGTTTGGCGTGCTTTAGCACATAACGAACAAGAAAAAATAGGTACGTAATAATCGTAGTTACATTAAGTTACGTATACTGAATTCTAGGTTTGAGTCAATTTGTTTGTTTCTGATAACTTATAACTATGGGTTTCTGAAAGTAATTAGCGTTTTACGTCACATTGTCTTTAAATTTACGAGGACATAAACATTTAAATATTTTATTAATTCATTAAAATATTATTATCATAACGAAAAAGATTTTACCACACAAATTGTCCAAGCAAGAACTTCCGGAAAAAGAAACATTTATTAATGAAATGTCATGCACTATAATTTGTCTTTAGTGTCAAGTATGAAACTATACTAATATTCAAATATTATTACATATCTTTTTCTAAATAATAATAAAAATATATATATTTGTATTATGATGATATAATAAAAAAAAATAAAAAAAATTGCAATCCTTAAAATGAATGTTTGGAAGGGTTTGTGGAGAGCTTGCAACAGTTCCTTGATTAGTGTGACTACAAAATGGAATACAATGTGTGGGGCCATAAATCGTAGTGAACCGAATAAAGTCCGATCTTATAGCACATGCCCAGCTGGAATGAAGGTCACAATTTGCGGAGCGGCTGGATGTACAGGTTACTTGTAATCCTGAACAATTATTAGAGTAACGATGCTAAGTAGATACTCACTGCATCACGTCTACCAATATCAAACTTATAATTCCGGTCTTACCTTTCCAGGACAACCTCTGGCCTTGCTTTTAAAACAGTGTCCATTGCTAGATGAAATTGCGCTTTATGACATTTGTCCTACGTGCGGATATGGCATGGAGCTCAGCCATGTCGATACTAAGTGTAAGGTGTCTTCCTTCTCTGGACGGCATATGTTGTGTGATGCATTAAAGGTATAGTATTTAAAAATTAGTATTAGTATTTTATTATTATTTACCTAAAAATAAATTTTAGACGAAGTTACGATTATAGACTTCTCTCTCAAAACTTCTGTCTCAAAAAAAAAATTTCTCAAAATCATTACAATTCAAAGTTTTCAAATTTAGTTCAAATATTTATGGTAATATTTTTATACTTAATTCCAGGGTTCAAAAGTAGTTGTGATTGTTGCACGTGATGAATGCGATACGTTTGAAAGAAGTGCACCAGTTCTCACTGAAATTGCCCTTCAAATATGCAACACTTGTCCAGAGGTGACTTAAAAACAAGTATCTACAAAATATAGCTCATTAATATTTATTTATATCTCCAAAACGTTAATATGCCGAACTTAGGCTGCCTGTCCACCGCCTATCTATCCTATTGTTTAAAATTTATCCGTTTCTTCGCTCTGCTGCCTCGCTCCGCTTCAGTGGACAGGCAGCAGAGCAGAGTTATTTTTAAATATATGTATGTACAGACGCAAAAGTTTTTAATATCAATAATGAAGTAATCACTTTTATTTTCATTTTACAAGGAATTCGCTAATCGATTCAGTTGAAGTTCCACTTTGAATTATGGAAAATTGATTTCAGGCGTTCACAATAGTTGCGACAGAGCCTGTGGAAAGCATGGTGCCTTTAGTAAGCGAGATTCAGAGACTGCGCAGTGTGTACAACCCTAGAGCTCTTCTTGGTTGCGTAGAGCTGAACTGTGTGAGGGCTAACACGGTGCTAGCAGACTTTCTCCGGGTGCCACCGGAAGCAGTGCGAGTGCCCGTTGTAGGAGGTGCCACACCTGAAACAATGGTGCCAGTGCTCTCAGCTGCTGTACATCCTTGTACTATGAGTCAGGAGCAGGTACGACGTGATAGTCAATCGATACTGTTTAGTGTTTAGTGAAGACACTTTTCGCTACTAGTCATGTGAGAGCATTCCGTATACCTTTTACTTTGACTGAATCGTCAAAATATTAAGTTAAATTGATGCCTTATATTCTTGATTGATTGACGCAGAGCCATCACAAAAATTGTTGTGATAACTATGGACTTTTTACGAGTCAGTGTGAATTGGCAATACCTGTAATTGGTAACAAGAATGTTTTAGTAATAATTTTTCAAGAGCTAAAACATTATCTACAATTATTTTCATTTATGTTCAATTTCAGATAGAATGTGTGACGTCATGCATAATGAGCGGGAATGACGCGGTTTGTGCGGCGAAGGGTTGCTCGACCGCTACGCCTTGTCTTGCGGGCGCCTACGCCGTAGCGCGTACTACGATCAACGTAGTGAAAGGTCTACAGGGCGGCAAAAATATAATACAATGTGCCTACGTTGACAGCCTTGGCACTTGCGCGCCAGATTGCCAGTTCTTTGCAAGCGAGGTACAAAAAAGTCATGTTGTTTTGTCGTATGTAGTAGGTATTGTTCTTTTTTTGTTAATATACCTACCTGGTTTTGTGTCACGAGTTCTTTTATATACAACTTTTATATACATATCTATTTTATGAATAAATATATCGTGTTTGTAAATTCAAACAAATATCACTGCTATACTCTATTTTAATACATATTATATACAGGTGGTGTTAGGTCCTTCGGGCGTGGAAAGAAACCTTGGAATACCAGAGCTATCAAAATTCGAAAATTGTTTACTTTGCAACTGTCTCCCTTATGTAAGGAATGAGATAGCGCGAGCTCTTTGGCTGGTTAGTAAGAATGTTTAGTTATTTTTAATTGTAGTTTCCAGTAATCGGCATCTTTATTCTTGCCATTAAAAATTAAAATCATATCAAGACAAAACTCAGACTATGAATAAATTTCAATTTTCAACCAATTTTCGACTTATAAGATTTGAGACTATTCCAGATACTCATTTAAAATTGGTTTGCTAAATTTAATGAACTACCTTTAAATACCGTTTTCCCGTGCTGGGGATAAATAAGCCGCGTTCATCTCTCTCACATGTTATTCAAAATTGGTTTCAAGATCTTGCAGGAGTACGGCGAATCTTAGTATACTTTATTCGTAGCTTAAGCCCGCTTTTCCACAACGAAAGCTCGTCTGAGTGGTCAAACGTATTTTTCGTCGTGTTTTATTTCAGGTGTACTCAATGTGCGAACAGTGCTGCTACTGCACAGCATGCTGTGCGCATCCCTGCCTATGCTATAAGCCGCCCGTCGTGCCGTGCGTGCCGCCCACCAACTGGACTTGCAGCTGTCCAGACGCCTGTAGGGATGAATACTTGGCTTCGGTAAGGGTTTTGCGATGTCTAAACTAAGTGCGTATTTTCGTGTAAAGTTACAGTGATATTGTGTACAAAGTGTCGAACGAATTTTCTTAGAACTTACTTAAAGATGAAGCTTGTTAAAATAATATTATTTTGTGTGGATAAATTGCACTTTGTAACCTCCGTTAGCGCGACACTTACTCGTACGCTGCGTTGATGCTAAAAAGGAAATAAGTTCTATTTATTTTTTAAGTATTTAATTAAAAATAAAGTACATTATTTATTAACTATTCTGCAGATATGCCGCGAGATGTCATGCAAGTGCGGCAGCACGGAACTGTGTTGGCGTCCTCGTGAAACAGAGTTTGATGCAGCGCGCGCAGCCAACCTGAAGCACCAGATGCCGTTGAAAAGTGGAGCCTGTTCTCATAGACGCATGCCACGTAGTGTCAGAATTGCACAAGAAACTCGTGACAGAAATCGCAATCCGTGTATTTCTAATATGTGATAGTGCCAAGTAGTCTCATACGTTGATGACTTATATCCATGCACAAACTCTACCAAATATAAGATTTTATAATGCATTTTTATTTGGAAATATAATAATTTAGTAGAAATTGTGCATATTTTTATTCGAAACTGTAAAAGGGATTTTTTTTTCATATAGGTATTATTATCTTTTCTATTCTTTTAAGAAATGGTGATGGGAGTTGATTTCTTTTTTTCAACTTTACTTGACATTACATACATCATTATATTTTTGAAAGAAAAGAGTAATGTTCGTACAAATAAAAAAAATCAATATTTTTGTACTTTTAATTTACTTCATTCAATAAAGTATACGGTTATACTTTGATAAGTGAACTCCAAATACTGTACATACTGTAATGAATAAAAAATATTTTAAATATTAAAAGCACATCTAATTTTACCACGAACATTTTCAATTTTTTCCTTCAAGTTATTGAAAAATTTTGCATAAGCTATTTCGCAAGTCATCTGAAAACAATAATTCTATTAAAATAACTAATATCATATTATATACAACACAATCGTTAAATACAAAAAAATAATGTTTATTAATACTTTAACACTAGAAAGACCAACGCCGTCAATTTGACGGCACGGCGATTTCGTTTTTAAATATTTTACAAACTATATTTT
>DWQK01004712.1:0-10189 GCA_018231225.1 Noctuana stator
CATGGACACACACAAAGACAAATACACAAACACCCAGACCGGAAACAGAAATCTAAATTCATCATTTAAATTTCTGATCCGCCGGGGATCGAACCCTAGACCCTTTGAATGGTAGACTGGCGTGGTAACCACTACACCACACGGGTCATCAAACTCGTCAATAGAGTCACATTACTCCAGATACAGTGAAATGTGGTCAATATGTGTGTCAACCTTCATTCCTACGGTAGTATCTATACCTTTAATAAACAAATATAAGAGCTGAAAATTGTTAAAAAATAGTAATAATAATTCATACATTCTATAGTCATATAAAAAGATCTTTCATTTCAAATAAAAAGAACACCGGCTACGAAAATCTAAAACCACCCATAGCTTCAACATTTCGAAACCTTTTCATAGAATATAGCATGCATACAAATCCCAACTAAAGAAAAGGATTAACCTGGAATTAAACTCAGAAACACGGTGTGCATAATAGTTTAAGAAAATACAGTTTTATAAACCCGGCTCACGTCTGCGGTTTCGAATAAATTTGAACCAAAATTTTAGGTGAATCTATTTACATAGAATTCTTCTTTTAGAGGTACGAGTAGACACAGAAGCACTTATGCATTTTAAAATTAATATTGAAAGATGCACTTTTTAATTACAAATTTTAATTTTTTCTTTATGAACTTACTTATGATTTACAGCTTTATATTAGAACTTTTTATTTCCTATAATAATACATTTTTTTATTTGTATCTTTGCAGTCCCAAAACACAGCGGCAATGAGCTCACGTTGAAAAATCTGATGCTTTGAAAATAACCTTACCTACAAGGGTAAGTAATATTAAATTTATTTCACTTACATGAATAATATTGTCAGTGACTCTGAGTGTCACTTAAAAAAATTGAAGATGGTAATTTATAAATACACGATGACCGATGAAACGAGATTTTAAATGTATGTTGTATTTATAAATTATGTAAGCAACCACTAAATAATAGAAACAGAAACAAAAGGCAATCTTATCCCTAAAGTAGCAACCTCTACCAGACAACCAACAGAAGAAAGAATATCGATAACAATTCTTATCATTGTAGGTGTGCATGTAAAGAAATCATTCCCTAAAATAACTAGTAAATAAATAAACTTCTGCATAATTATTACCATGTACCTAATTATTCTTCATTTATTCATTATTTTAATAAATTAAATGTTTACAAAACCAATAAAAACGTTTACATTAAACGTAAAGCTACTGTACTTCCGTAAAGTCTCTGAAAGTGCTCGCTAGTGTCAGACTGCGTGTAAATAGCACTTCTGCTTTTGTGCCGCTCTGTGTAATGAAACGGCTGTTGGGACGTGTGTAAACACCGGTCTTAGTAGTGTTCCCATAACGAAAAAAGATAGGGGAATAACTGGAAAGTGTCTTTTTGTAGAAATTTGTGGGCTACTTGAAAACATTTTACATTAGTCAATCAGTCATAAGAAAAACTCTTTTTTTTTACTTTATTTACACAAGATATTGCCCAGCAGTCGAAAGTCGGTTAACTTTATTGAAGAAGTAATATATAAATTAAAACCGTAGCTATAGCTATATATTTAACCTAACTAATTTTATGTAATTGTAATATTCAATACCTTATAAAAATCCTTGTCAAATCCATTGCAATAGTCACAACATGGGAATACTAGTCTTGTTCTAAGCTAAAGATTAAGCGCTCGTTAGTCTGTCAAACAATTTATCGCACTCCCAAGGGTAATGAAGATTACAGTTCATATTTTGGAACTAAATAAATCAGTTTGAAAAAAGTTTTAATTTTGATAATTTAATTTTAAGTGATGTCTTGTACAACTTATTTTTTTAACACTAACAAACACTAAAAAGGATTATGAAAATATTTATTTTTTAAAGTATAATGCGCGGCACTCACGGCATTAAAATTTCTAAATCTCATTATGAATGAATGAATTCTTACTTACTTACTTCACATTCCCTTTCAATTTTCTATATAAAACTACTTATTAGGACAAACAGATCTGATATCAAAACTTGCATGATGTTCATTTTACCAGGTTATCAGGTTACCTAACCTTGAAGCATCAAATAACCGTCTAAATAATAAATAAATTGCTATCGTGAAAATCCCAAGTAATATTCAATTTGACACGTTATTTCATGTAGCAGACGAACCTAATAGACAGCGTTTTCAGAGAAAGTAATTTCTAAGGCCAATAATTAATTATAGCGACAAGAGCAATGAACCAAGTAATATAATGTGTCCTTAAGGTTGTCCAAATAATATTTTATTTTACTTATAATAAACTATACCTTGGATATAATAGAAAACTAGTCATAAGCAGACTCCCAGACGGACTGTCCTACTTTTACCGACTTAGCTATATATAATAATATTATATTTCTACTATATGCTTGATAGCCTATAACCTTCCTCATGAATGTAGCTATCATAGACAAAATGAATTTTTCAAATCCGACTTGTAGTTCCAGAGATTACCGCGTTCAAACAAAAAAACTCTTCAGCTTTATATTATTAGTATAGATAAGTCTGTAAAATCGTTACATACGATATTCCAGAATTGCAGAATAGTATAGTGAATTATTGTTTGGTTATGAGCGCCCTGGAGCTCTTCAGAGGCGCCCGAGGCAATTGCACCACTTGCACTTACGCACCTGGAGGAAATAGAAAATAAAATGGAGTCCTTTGTTAAAGTTATAGTACAAAAAGCATTTCTATTGCTACCATTTATTTTTAAATTAAGAAGTTTCAATCCAATCTGAAAATCGTGTGCCGTACCTAATTTTCGGAGCGTCGCATTTTATACGAAAGTCAGCAAAACTGGATACCAGAAAACTATCACAAAGTTAGATTGGAATCAAACCTGTAAAACTTTTATAAAGAACAATTATTTTGTTTTATTCCGGTTATTCCTCGGTGCTCTTTTGATATTTTTTTACAGTATTATGGTAGTTTGATAGATCTCTTCGCTTTTTTTATGATATGAAGTAGCACATGAGCACGCAGGCCACCTGGTGTTATGGGGTCGCTGCCGTCCACGGACATCTACATCCAACCTCAAGGAGGCTTTTGTCCTCCCTAAGGTCCCATGTAGTTGTGACTGCTGCTCCGGAGGCTAATGGTCGCCTGGTGTACGAGTAAGTGTGGCCGGCAACTGCACCTTTCCACCGAAATACAAATGAATTGCTTCATTTGCTTCACGGCAGACACAGGTGCAGCGGTGTTACTTCGTCGGTCGAACCATATGAATTATAGCACCTACAAGCTATTAATAATTTATTATTAGCTACAATGTTAAAATAAAAATAAAAATACCATTAGGTATTTGTTTGTTTACCAAGTACATTCCATAGTTGAAGAAACTTTTATTAATGTTAGGTATCATTTATGAGTAGCAAACGAGCATGGCCTACATGCTCGTTTGCAACTTCGTCTGCACAGGATTAGTATTTCGAGTAATTCACACAATATCCTTATAAATTGTAGCCTATATGTTAAACTATGATATTATTGTATTGTTTCCTTAAAATCCATTTCCATACTTACAAACTTTCGCGTTTATAATATTAGTAGGATTGACTTATGCAAATATATTGGTAAAAAACAGTTTTTATGAATCACAGTCAACTTCCATGGGTTGTAACGGTCAAATTACGACCCATGAGAGATCCCTGGTAAACAATCATAGCACTGGTTGCTAGTAACTTAAGGCGCCATCTATGAAATATTGTAATAACTGTTTTTTCTTCACGAATCACGCGTTGATATGAAGTTCAAGTACTAACAGGACAGAGGGCGTAATTTACACAACATAAAGCACTGAAAACTGTCATAATACAATTATTTTTAAAAAAATCTATTAAAATGTAAAACAGGCATAATCATTAATTAATTTGAAGTTTTATTTTGACAATCATTATTTTATTTGATGTGAAAATCCCGTAGGGTTTCGGAATAGGTAGGTACTATTAAGTATTAACTATTAAATAATGGTAATGTGACTATAAAAATTATTGTTATTTATGATCTTTCTCGTCCTGCTGATAAGCAATCAAGTAAGACATAAGTATTTTTTATTCCACACTGGCTTATCCTTTGATTTAAATAACTTAACCAAGGTTTCCACTAAGAGTTCCTTAACATTAAAAAAGAACTTAAGTAACGTAATGTTAAGTAAATAGTATTATTTTGACATACAGACAGGTAACTGTGTTTCACTGTTCATTGACTAGTTTCTAACTAATGTTACTCGTAACTATAATGACCCATGGTCACATGGGCATAGGTCGAGCGGTGACCACCTTCTCCTCATATGGAAGTAGTTAAAATTTTGAATGAATTGGTAGACCAATTAGGAAGACCAGTATAATTCGTCTCTAACTAACCGGTTCACACGGACTTGAACTGGGAACAAATCAAACAATTTCAAAATAAGGTGAGAAAATTTGCAAATGAGTACTTACTCGTACCTACCTAGAGCGGAGGTTGTACTTACAACGTACTCGTAATATTGATAAATGCTCAAGTTCAGACTTAGACGAGACTAGACTATTGAGACAGGCACATAGAAAAATTTCATGCAATACAGGTCTTATCCGGTACATACATTTAGATATAATCAAAAGACTTAAAGATGTGCACATGGTACGAGTATGAAGACAATAATATGTTAAAATAGGCCCTTGAAGGGTATGTAACAATAACGTATTAATTTATAAATTAAGTGTTAATCCTTGGCGCATTATCTAAGCTGACCGATAAGTAGTCTGATGCACATCTTAAAATCTATGTAAAATAATCATATAAACTCTTTACTTTTTATAGCTTCTACAGCTACAATCATACTAGGTATATCTGATAAAATATGACGCATAGTTTGATTGTTAATGAAACAAACTTACGAACTTCCAAACAACAAACATAATAAAACCATACGACATGACGCTATTTAGTCAAAATCTTTAAAGTCTTTATTTCAATTTAATTTAGCCTTTATTTCAAGAAACACTACATACCAAAATAGTAATGAATGTAATAATAATTTCAACATAAAAATTAATAGAAGATACTTTTATCACCCAAAAAAACAAACCATTAATATAGAAACTCTCAAAATTGCATAGGTAACTGAAATCACGTTGGCTATCTCGAAAAATCCCCCTGATTTTAAATATTACATTGCTAATTCATCATAGCTACTGATTGAACAACGTTGATTCGATAAATTGTTATCAGAATTTACTAATACCCGAGTCCGTCGACTGGCGCTTATCGTTAAATTATCAAAAGGACGAAGGTAGCAGGCTCTATCAGTCGCCTATTACAGTCGATGCAACTCATCCACATAGCTACGAGACTATTTACAGTGTTGTGAACTAGTGCAGTTTTTTCTCCACTCGTAAATTATGTTCATTGACATCTGATAATAATGGTAAGTGCCTAATCGATCTTGTAATCGTTGCTTGTAATTCGTGATAGTATTCTGTAACATTTATCGACACCTGGATCTGGCGATAGTATCTCCGGAAAGAATTCTGCACTTCCGTATTTTAGTTGTGATTGCTTTACTATTATCTAGTTTTTGTTACTGAGAATGTAGTAGTTTTGGATTCTAGCTTTTAAGTGTATTTCAAATCAATTTATATGTATAAACCAAGGCAGAACCACATTATAGTACCTACTATTATAGTTAGCCTGAAAACTTAAAATATTAGAAAAAGAAAATGCTCTATTAAAAATATATTGTAGAGTATATTAATCTTATTAATAAATTTGTTGTCAAGTTCTGAGAAATAATATTTTTTATCTTTGAATGGAATTAGTATATTTTTACATTTTATCACAAATTTTGTTATGATTAATTTGCTAACCGAACTAGTTCTAATAATAATAGATACCACGCTTTTTTTATAAAAGATTTTACGATATTTATATTTCTAATCGTCCAGAATAAGTGATAGTAGGTACCTGTAATGTTTTATACATTTTATTAATAGACTCTCTAACTGTAATATTTGATTTGCCTAGAAGTCCGAAAATGGAAAGTTATTAGAGACATTACATCGCGTTAGTTGCTTAGTTATACGAAAGGTCATTATTTATAAATGGCAATAATTAATTTCAGGCTTCTACAAGTAAATGATCGTTCTTAGAGAAAAATGATCGGCTGTGATTTCTCAAAATTAGCCTTGCATGAGTTTCATTTCTAATAGTTATCTAAGTAATATTATAGAATGTGAAATGCTAATTCATGCCAAATAACAATGCCACATTCGATATTGTTGAACTTTTGTTTGAGAAAAAATAATAATAAACAACAGTCCGATATTCCAAAAAACTGAATGAAATTAATGCAAAGTGAAATGCAACGTTTCATTCTTAATTTTCCGCATCTTTCTCCTAATTTTAAATTCATAATTATATTATAATAAACAATAAAATTGATCTCAATTAAGAGGTCAGTGAAAAAGCGGTTAGTAATAAGCCCCATAAAATCTAGTCAAGAGCTTAAAAAAGTTTCATCCATCACAATAGTACGTTTTTGTCATTTTTGACATTAGTGTTATAATCAATTACTTACCCTTGTTATAAAATTCTTTTAATTTTTCTTTTAATGGTGAACACAGAGGTACCCTTATAAAATGTCTTAATTATAGCTCCGAAATTTGCAGAGCAGTGTGTGAAACTAAAGTTAATAGTCCAGTCGTCTCTATTTCTCTTAAAACGGGGGTGAAGACTAATATATACTAAACAGTTTTCTAACCCTTATGCCCGGTTTACAATATTTTAGTTTTAGGGAAGTTTATAAATACGGTAGATAGAGACAATGGTGTAAATTGTAATTCTGACGGCGGCGGAAACTTGGACGCAAGGGAAACTGCAAATGCACTTAATAGAACAAACGGCACTTATCTTAATTGTACAAATATGATCTGTACAAATATTGCCACATATAAAACGTCTCGAACTGGGCCTTAAATTCCCTTTTTTCTTCTATCCAAAGGCCATATGAAAGAGATTTTAGCGCCAGCAAAAAAATCGCCTTTTGTTTAATTCAAACTTGTCAATGACCTTATGTATTTTCTTATGTCTTAGAGTACCAGCAGAGCCAACATCATAATTGAATGGGAAATTAAACTAATAAATATTTGCTTTTATTTTGGGTCTTGTCTTGCAGGAAGAACGCGAGCTATCGCGAACCACTGGTTCTGTGGTACTTCAGGTCGGTGCCCTAGAATTGCTCGCCAGATACTCAATGAATTCCAACAGGGCAACCAGTATGCTCTCGTCGCTGCACGAGTTCAGGACCGCGGAGGTCGAACAGTCAGCTGGTGGGAAGCAGTGGAACTGGAAATACTTGAGGGTTAGTGGCTATAATTTATTTTTCAATTTCGTATCTTTAGTCTTTTTGGTTTATCTTATATCCACTCAGGTAGCATGGATTGTTAACAAATTTCTAATCAAAATTATTAAAATGGTTCCCCAATTTAATCCCGGAATATTTGCTGTTATATTAAATAGCAAACGAATATCCCTCGGTTCAGAAATTAAATGAAATTATTATCATTAAATATATTATCATATAAGTAAATCACTGTCTTTAATTGGAAGGTGGTAAAAGGTATATAGTTTGCCCAGGAAGATACCACGGCAGCCCTCACAATGCCGACTTCTATAAGTATTGTGTCTCTTTCTTTTGTTTTGATTGCATATCGGAAATAGGCTGTTTGAGACGACCATCTCAGTCCTTATACATAAGTAGCAAATTTGATGTGTTTCAGGATCAATTTTATCAAAAAGATCTCGAAGGCCTGTACCGGAAATATGACGATAAACTCAGGGAAACCCTCATCTATATCTATGTTTCTCTGCTGGTTGCTTTTTCCACGATTCACATTACAATAGTTATAGCAAGCACGTATCATGAGGTAAGATTTTACATTTTCATGATTTGACTAAATTTCTGCATCTTATATTTTTCCGAGATTGTTTTTATCTTTATATATTTATTGTAAAACCTTTCAAAAAAAAAACAAAAGGCGAACGATAAAGTCATCCTATGGCGTTGGTAAGAAGCAGTAGCAGATGCGTACACGTACAATATAAGCTTAGTGTCAGAAAAAATATCACATTTCCTAAAAATAAATAGATTAAATTTAATTTGATTTTTTTAGCAAATACAATGGAGATCCACCTACCTGTCGATGGGAATGTACATTCTGAGAATAGCTATTCCAGTACTGTCGCTATGGAAGTGCGTATACGATCCTCTGAAGAAGCGATGGTTCTGGATTCCAATACTAATCAGCTTCGTTATCACCGCGGATCTTGTTATTACAGGTGTGCAAAGTAATATCTGTATTACTCAATAAAACATTATTTATCTGTATTTGTTATTTAATACACATCGAAATCTTTATGGCTCTTCCCTAATCTAATGCAGCACTATTAAATTTATACGTGATAGGCCTGTAGTCTGTGCTATTATTTATTAGTCACCATTTTAAATACGATAATTTCTATTGCTTCCTGAGCACCTTTTGTTGACTTTTCTTCGGCTTTTATTGTACATTCTACAGATAAGATTAATTTGTTAAATTATAAATTTGTTAATTTGCCTTTTTTCACCTGAAACTCTTTGGATTTCTTAAATTTCTAAAATCTCAGGGAGCTACCGTATGTCTTTGCTGATTCCAAATAATATTATTATTGTCTAAAAGTCCATCCTTCCATTCAAATACTTCTTTACAGACATAGCAGTGGCAATCTACAGCTCAACAGAAGGGATGTCTTTGAGGCCAGCCTACGCCACTATGGCGCTCTTGTCAACGTACATATTCCTGCCGATGAGAAACAATTTTCTTGCAATCATATTAAGTGTTATCGTCAGTGTGGTGTATATATTTGTTTTCGCTTTCTTCACTTATGTAGACGACCCCAAAATAGAAGTTGTGGTAAGTGAACTAATTTTGTGTTTGCAAACAAGTACATTTGTAATTTACTATAATAAAAAAATAAGTACTTATATAATAAAACTGAATAACTTACGCCGGCTATACTGGTACAGCCGCGTTCATTTTTCGGAACGCGGAGGTGTAGGCGCTATCGGAGCAGAACAGCGTATCAGCGCGCGACAGAGACAGCGCCATAGTTAAATCTAGGTGCTAGAATGCAAAGGACAATGTGTGCTGATCGTTCAGCTGTTTCTCTATTACTGTTCTGCGGCGGTGATGTGCTATCGCCATTAGTGGATTATGTTTTGCAAAAGGCGATATTTATTGGACTAGGAACCTTTTGCTAATTTCAATCAGTTCTATCACATAAGACTATATTTGTTCACTACGCTAATCTAAATCAACACTTAATCCTAAGACTTTTATACGGATTTACTTATTCATCGATCATAAGTGACATTTGAAACAACGAAAGTAAATTACCTTTTACATTTTACGATAAGTCTATGGAGTATTTACGATAGTATTATGATAATAAAAATAATTACGACTGTACGGAGGAAGTTAAAGTTGCCTAATTTCTCAGCATATTTAGGTACCTACCTATGTTTTCAATTGAATATAATAATTTTTTTTGGGACCCGATTTTAAAGTCCACGCGGACAAAGTCGTGGGGATAAGCTAGTTCAATATATTATTAATATTATTATGAACATTATATTGAAAAAAAAAAACAAAAATTTTCACTTATTTACCTGAAAAATGCAAATGTCAAACCCTAGGAGGTATATCAGGTATAGAATATTCAAAGCTGTGTTCATTTATTGAACGACACCGGCCCCAACATTAGTGGTTCACTAGGAGGTATCTAGGGCCGGTCACCGCCATAACGCATTTGAATCAAAAATTTGTTAGTGTAATAAAAAAAAAATTTATTTAATAATATAACTTGATAAAATTATATCGTTGTCAGTGTCGTGTCGTGTTGTGCACTGAAGAAGCGCCCATCAATTTTATTCTAGTTTTGAAATGGCTACGGCCTATGTTTTCGTATAAACTGGGTGTCATTTTGTAAAACCTTATGCACTAACGCCATAGCTATTCTGTTGATAGTGTTGCTGTAACTCGAAGGTGCGTAAGGGCGAGGTTTACTCGGTTAAATAATTGGAGACATTTGCTTGGTATATCTGTATTGACTCGTTGGT
>DWQK01004713.1:0-10189 GCA_018231225.1 Noctuana stator
ATCGCAAGCGATCACATTGTTAAGCAACGTCGAGCGCGGCCGGTACTCGGATGGGTGACCGCTAGTGGCAAATTTCATTCCGTGCTTCGGAGGGTACGTTAAGACATCTGTCCCAGCTGTTATCAAAAGATAACAGTCGTGAAACCTGGTCGGAGGCCCTTTGGGCGGTTTGACAACATCCGACACGGGTTGGCCACTAACCCGTATCTCCACGAATCCGCATTGGAGCATCCGTGGTGAAGTATGCTTCAGGCCTTCCCCGGTTGTGGGCAGAGACCCGTGCCCAGCAGTGGGACATAAAAAAGGGTTGAAGGCAAGTAGATCTATCATAAGATCATAACCAAATTGCGGCGAAACTCTCCATAAATACAAATCAAATAACGTTAGTTTTTCTCGTTTTTATTCGATAGTGTGGTGCGCCGGCCTTGAAGCTTTTCTCGCGTTTCGTTTCACAAAACCAGCACGAAAGTTTTTCCCGCCACAACTGGTGCTTATTTAAAGATTTTTATTAGATCTCCCGCAGATAAGCCACATAACAGAGAGAAATGTTCTTCTTTGTAAACTTCTTAGTAATGTGTGAAAATTAAGTTTTCATCAGAGACAAAATTAATGTCTATTGTTCTTAATTCGAATTTTTTGTATTATTACTGATGTAATCGGAGTTCTTTTCTTTTGACGGCAATTTCAACAAACGCTTGTGTTAGAAATTATTGTAGTATATAATAATAAAAAGTTATTCATGAATAATTTTTTATGAATTGTCCTTGATGAGTTGTGTGTTTTATAAATTACTATGTCAGTCTTCGGAACTTCGTTCTTTCGAAGGATTCTAAGTTTGATTCCCGCTGGGACAGTGTATAAATGAGGAACATTGCTTTCTTTTCCGTACATCCACATAATTTATTTACACTTAAAGAACGGATACTTTCTATTGGTGGATACTCAAAAATCAGCGATATCACAGTGATTAAATTTCACTTATAAATTTCATTGTTACGGGTTCCAGTTCGATCCTCACATGCACTTTTTTTATATTATGTTTAATTAATAGCAAGTTAGTCTGTGTAAGTCTACTGTTTATCTGTAAAATATCCAAATAGAGGTATTCGATAGTAGTCTGTTGTTAGAATATTCATCACTGTTTTGCAAAGTAAGCTTAAAGTGAGACGGTGTACTTCCGTTTTAACCAACAGATTTAAGTCAATTTGAACAAGCTGTAAACATTGAAGAACTACGCTTCAAAGACATGAGAGGGTTACTGTCTACCTCAAAGCTTTTTATGTAGGAATAAAATTTAAATTATTTTTGTAGTACAGTTAGGCAGAAGAGCAAATTATATTTGAATTTGTGTTTATTTATATTTACATTATTTCTGAAAATCAAGAAGGTGATCAGGCAAACTATCTGACGTATATTGCTCACCTTTGCCTATGAAGATAGAACAGGTGTGAGATTACAATTCATACCAACCAGTGTAGTGATGCCAACTTCATCATCAACCCATCACTACTGGTTACGATTCTCAAATTTATAACGTCCTAACAACAATTTTACATTTTTTTGTAATATCTTAGTGTTTGGTTTTGTCTTTGTCGTATTACTCAATTTTTTGTCTTCATCTTCCATCTTTGATATATTACAGGTTTTACTTAGACTTAGGTTATTCTCAGTACTTATCCCATTGTTTAGTTAAGAATTTGACCGAACAATATCAATCAAAGAATATTTGTAAAGCAATCACTTAACCCATTTATTGTAAGTCAACATTTTTCTTTTCCATTTCCTTTCTTTTTATAACAATGAATTAGAGTCTTTGTTTTACTAAAACGCTTTGAGTTCAAGGCGAAGTAAAAATAACGCCACATTCTTGGATGAATCGCTAGTTCTATACGAAAATACGAGTATGTAAACTTCTGTACATGTTTCTTCGTAATGTAATTTTACAAAACGCGCAAGACACTGCAAAATGTCATTAGCAATACTGACAATGATACCAATAGTCTATACAAATGAGGACGTTATGCAAATACAATATTAACCTAAAGCTGTTAATAGAATTGTTGCTACTTTTAAATATTACCATGATCAGCTCCTTATTTTTGTGGGTGGGTAGAAATTCTTTAAATGAAGGCCTTGGAACGAGAGATGAGATGAAAAAATCATCTTCTATAGAAATCAATATTGCTCTTATACATTATCTATCAAAACTAAGTAGACAAACTAGATACCTAATGACTAAATTTGTTTTTAATAGTGCTGCAATGTTATGAAATTTGAGTGGACGAAAACACCAAGCAGTTTCAGATCGAAATCACATCGTGAACACGACTAATGGTTGTTACATAAACTTCTCACGAATACCGTACACTCGATTATTCTCCGTCCAGCCTAATGAAAACGCCTTCCACAGATGCTATTAATTTGAATTCAAACTTAAGAATAGCCAAAATAAATCGGTCCAGATAATGGCAGTTAGAATCGGTGGAATTTATTCTACTCAATTAGATATTGGTTTTTCATTGGATCATAGTGTAAAAAATTTACTTTGCGGTGTTTATTTGCACATGGATAGTTTGTTAAATTCTAATAATCTGCAACACTTGCGATTTCTTGGGAACTCATTTGACAGGAGCTAACCTGAAATGTGGCAAATAGTTTGATAGGAAGATACTAACGCCCTACACCTATTGCTAACTTAAACTAGTACATATCGTGTTTTGGGTTCAAAGGCGGGGAATGCCGGACAAATGAAGCCAATCATAGTATTCAGAAGTAACATAGTATGTAACATACAACGTAGTAAGTATACCTACCTGTCCTACATACTTTCCAAAAAGCAAAACTTTGAAATCGTCTGCCAAGAGGTTATTGAATCTTCGAAGCATGCTCCAAAGCTTTCTAGACTCGCCATACGCTTTAAAGCTTCGCATTTCTAGACGGGAACAACAATTTCGAGCGACAACGAAATAACAAGGAACAGTAAATAATCGCAACCATTCAAGTTGCACTCAATACTGGATGGTTAGTGACTTTAAATGCCTTTCAAGAACGTTGTGGAGTATTTTCAAGAGAACTGGTTTCCTTACATACAACATAAATTAATTCACAAAACACACATAATATTTTACAAATTACAGGGATGAGTGGCGATCGAACCTCCGCAACGGTAAGTCAATATTTGATCAATAGGCTGTCATTATTCTAGTATTAAGGTAAAACCCTATAGATGAATTTGATACATTTTCCTTTTTTACTAATTTACATTGTAAATAATCCGAAGCGGCATTTGCAGATCATTATGCGGCGAAAATAAGTAGGTATTTCAACAGAACAGCCGAATTAGGAGGGAGACAAAATTAATACCAGAACATCAATCTTCGAGATAAAATTAAATCTGGAGTCTGGAGGCTTGGTGATTTAATATTTGCCGCTTGATATTCTTTGTTGAATCAAATAAAGTTTACTTTGTCGAGAGCAACTGCGCATTTCCCAGTGTTTGGATTCTAATGTTTTCTAAGTAGACACTGTCCTGCAAACATTGTTTTATGGTTATTATTGAAAGCCTATAGTTTACCTAAATGTCCAATCATTCCATAGGTCAATTAAAACATTTTTAAAATAATATCTCTAGGTAGTTCCATTTTACAATTATTTTTACTTTATATTATTATGGTACTCATCCATTCACTGCAGGACACAAGCTTTTTCCATTGTATGCTGCAGAACTAATTAATGCCTTAACTCTATAAATAAATATTGATTTCTCAAAAGTTAAATATATCAATCGTGTTCCAGTTCAAAAACCTTATTCAATTTCATCACAAATACAACATGGTAGATAAGAAAAAACTTATTGTATCGGAAGTACGTTACTCGATCATAAATTGGATGTCCTCTATATGTGTGTTCTGCAGCTTATTGCAATTTTGGGCTTCACATTAGTGGGGCACAGTATGGTTATAGATCAACAAAATGCTTATATTTATAATACCCGCTATATTAATATAAGAGGGGTATTGGATACACACATAGGGAGGCATAGGCTGCAAACGTATACCTTACGACGTATCCCTCATGGCGAGTTCAATACATCAAAAGTGGTTGTAATAAACTAATGACTTTGCATTATAGAAATAAATTTAGTTACAAATTAAACCTAACAGTGGCGATAGTTTTGTCGAATAGGTGTAAAACGTGATTAAAAAGATTTTCAGAAAAGAAAACAATTGAAAGACAAATTAAAATATGTTATAGATAAGTAGGTATGTTTTGCTCTGCACGCCTCCAGCAAAATAAGGTTTCATTAAACTGTAACTCTGATTATTTTTACGGTCTATAACCTTCACGTCAGGTCTTCATCGTTTTTGCATAATTCGATGATAATTCCGCGAGTCACGTGCCTATAGATAAAAGCTTAAAAAGTCAAGGTTTCAGCCTTAGTCTCAAGAAACGGGGGCGGTATCCCTCTTGTTTATAAATGAAATCAATTTGAGGGGCTGCTTAAATCTCAATAAATAACTCAACTGCTTCAATTATGTACGGAAGTCGATTTATTTTAAGTTGTACGCCTCTTTGGTTCAAGGGTACGCTTGATATTAAAGGCGGCTAACACTCGCAGTGCGATCTACTCTTCATTTTATAGTTCTAATCAAGATTCGCTGAAACTGCTTCGTGCGTCGATGGAACTTGCCGAATATTTATGTATTCAATCATGAAGGAATGAGTTTCTTCAATTTTATATGACCTTTCCCAAGAGCATTTCAGGTCTATGGAAGACGGTAAAAAATGCAATGTGCTTCTCCGTGTACCTACAATCACAGATTAAACATTCTTGATAAAGTTGCCAGCACCTTCCCAATAATAAGAAAGCTTCCATTTGTATCAAACAGTACAAGATATATTACGCTTACAATTTAATGTTTGGATCTCGAAATATTTCTTTATACATTCAAAATAAATTTTTAGTTTTCAAAGTCTCTATGAAAACTTTCCATCGTGATGCTTACGTTCCTGAGTAAACTCCGGGCATTGATAAAAAGTGTTTGTAGGAAAAATATTTAGCTCTCGACCAGACTTGATGACGTATGAATAAGTTTCAAATGAATGAATATGAATCCGGAATTCAGGGATGTGTTAAAAGTATTTTAAAGATAAAGTACATACCCAGACACAGACTAGATAAATAACAGTATGGTACGATATTATACGATTATTAAGATACACTATCTTACTCACCTGCTACCTATTTAGCTACTTTTTATCGACTTCAAAAAGGAGAAGATTTAACATTCGGCTGTATGTACTTTTTTTGAAGTTATTCTTCTTTAGCTGTTGGAAGAACAGATAAAAGTTTTTTTTTTTTATTTTTGAAGTGTTAAAAAAAATTCACTTCAAAAACTATCTCAAATTTGCGCTTTGAGTAACTTTGATGATTTACTTGCCGCCTACTATATGATGCCGTTCGGGTATTCTGTTAATAACATCAATGTACCTTCGTATAACATCTGTGAAAATTGTCGTAAACTAATGATTACTTTACCTGAACCAGCTTTCAAAATCGTTCCTCAAATGCAGTATTCTAAGAAAGATTGGTATAAATCAGCATTAGATTAAAACAGTAGTCTATGTACGTATGTGTAGGTGATAGAACTTGTATAGTTTGACCGAGGAAGTACCACCGCTGCACCCATGTCTGCCGTGAAGCTAATGAAGCAATTTAGTTGTATTTCGGTGGAAAGGTGCAGTTGCCGGCCACACTTACATGAGGCGATCATCAGTCTCCGGGTAGCAGCGCAACTACATGCGACCTCAAGTAGGACACGAGCCTGCTTGAGGTTGGATGTGGATGTCCATGGGCGGCAGCGACCACTTAAAACCAGGTGGCCTGCATGCTCGTCTGCTACTTCATATCATAAAAAAAGTTAAAAATAAGAGTTAAAGATGGAGTTAGGAATAAGTGTTACTTACGTGTTGGATGTTTTCTGTTTGTAAAGTTTGACGACAATAATATCCAAGATGATGCAATGTGTTGTCGAGGACAACGAGAACGCACGCGGCGCACTTGTTTTCAACTCGGTCACTCATCTGAGTACCTACTGACTGCGCCCGAGGGCGTTTAGTCTGTGAGATCGCTCGCGATCCACACTACCAGCGGGGCTTCGTTGATGTCTTAAGAACTAAAGTAATTTTAGAACAACTGTGTGTATTGGTTCCAGGGTAATATTGCTCTAAATCAACTCAAATTTTTATTTCATCATGAGGTATATACACTGGACGAACGTTAAATGATACGGTACATCGGCTTTAGGCCCTTTTGGCTAAGGTACGCTGCGTGACACCTACTAAATCGAAATGCAATAACAAAGCACATAGAATCCTTTAAGAAAAAGCAGTTAAACTGTCGGACTTAAAAGTAATGCTTGGCCAAATACAAGACTCGTTAGAATTGAGTCGTAAGCACGCGAATTTAATTAAAAGGCTGATAGTGGGGACTTATTCAGCCGGGGGGTTGAGGGGGACGAGGTGTGGGGGACGGGGAGATGGGAGATACGCGCCATGAATAGCAAATGACAGATTACGTTCGAGTGCGTTTAATGATGCCCTCACACGTACCAGTCGGAAAGAAAGAAATGGTAGCACCTAGAACACAATTCTGTGTAGTGTAACCTATTATGTTAAAGTAGGTTTAGATGCGGTATCCGCTCTGTAACCGCTCGACAAAATAAACAATCTTGACAAAATAAAATCAAGGCAAATGCTCGACTTTGAATTAGCGCGTCAGGACACGATGTCAAATTTCAGCTTGTAAAAATGTGAATACAATACCATCGTGTTTTTTTAAACGATGAAAAATACGAATAACTAATATTCATGTCACTTTTCAATGCAAGGATGACCTGTCTATAGGTAATAGTATGTCACTGAATTTAATACTATTTCAAGACTAGTTCAAGTTTGAGTTAACTAACAATAATGAAAAATTTTGAAAAAAACGCGACAGTCTTATAGTTAAAAAACCTATTTCCCCCAAAAAGATCTTGAAGGATCAAAAATAAAATAATAATGATTTAAATAAAAAGTTCTTATGTACAATGTTATATATTACATACCTATTATTTTTAAGATCACACTGCACATAAATTAAATAAATGAAAACCACGGAAATATGAAAACATCCCATTTAACACCATCGATCTTCAAAATAACCAACCTGCATACAAGTAGTTGTATGTACGAGTAAGTCATTGTGTACCTCAGAGGATGCTGTAGTCCTACCCAAGCTTGCTGATAGGTTGCTCTGACTACCTCAAGAGTACCGAACAACTAAATCCATTCTTCTGCCGCATTGTACGCCTGAGTGAGCCTAAGTACATAGGATGTGTAAACGCGTAAATGCGATGCGGATTGATTTAATTTCGATGTGATTTCTGTTCATGCTGTAGTGATGCGGCTGCGGATTAATTTATTGTAATAGAAATACGGGCCATGTTGTTATTTGCTATGTAATTATCATTCCAAGTTGAAGCGCTCATAATCCCGCTGGTGTGTACCGTTGCGATCACACTGTTCAGCAACCGCGGCGCGGTACATACTGGGATGGGTGTCCGCTGATGGCAAAATTCAGGCGTGCTTCCCTGCTTCGGAGGGCACGTTCAGCTTGTCCCGGTTGTTGTCGATCGATAACAGTCGTTAAACTTAATAGGAGGCCCTTTGGGCGGTTTAACAGCATCCGACACGGGTTCACTAACCAGTATCTCTACCAACCCGCATTGGAGCAGCGTGTTTGAGTATGCCCCAGGCCTGCCCCGGTTGTAGGGAGAGACCCGTGCTCAGCAGGGTAGCATAAAATCGTTGAAGGCATGTAATTCCCACACTTTAGAAACAGACAACTCAAAAATACCCTCGATTATCTTTGCAAACAACCTACTTGAGAAAATTCACTTACAGACACAATTCAAGAATAAAAAGCAGCGAAAAGAACATTTTCAGTTCGATTGTTCTTCCATACATAAGGCTTTCGCGTAAGGGTGAAAGCCTTCGCTCTTGACCTCTTACGACAAAAGCGTGTGTGTACACTTGAGGCGTGATAAAGTATAATCACCGGAAAAATGTTGCACCCAAAATAAAAAAAAAATTTTTTAAAGCATCAGGCGTTGTTTTGAGGTCGTCCATTGTTACTAAACGAACGGAGCATCATATCATCTTTCGTGTATAACACAAACAAATCGTGGGTTATATTACACAGTAAAGTTGTTTCGCACAAGTTTTTTCACTCAGTAGAAAGTTAGGAGGAACACACGTTAAAAGAAATTCAATCGATTTAAGAACGTTCTTCAATAAAATATGTTAATTTGATACCAAAATTAAGAAAATTAAAATACGCTCTATAATATTATGTTACTATTACGTTATGCTCGTTACATACGCTTAACGTGGTTTACCAAACCGAGTGACGAGATTCCAACAGTCACTCTAACCCGCGTTATTATATTATATTGCACATCAGTAGTTATACTTTGCCTGAGCACCAGGTGTACCCACCTCTTGAGGCCGAGGCGACGATTATCGGCGGCCCACATACAGTCCACGAACCCGCAGACAATTGTCGATTTCAGGACGAGTGGTATGCGAAAATGTAGCAGCACATTCGAGCGACGCTGAGAAATTTCCAAATGAAAGAGTCAAGTGGCACTAGAGAGTGGTAATAGACATTTGTTCAAACATCTACAATGTTTAAAAGTTAAGGCTCAAGTCTACCATCGCAAATTATGTTAATTTGACATTGAAATCCCAATTTTTGATAGCTTTGGATTGTTGAATTAATGTAAACGAAACCCCTCCATTTAATTAATTCATTAAAAAAACAATTGACAGTTTTGCGGAGGTATTTTGGGATCTCACATTTGATTTGGATTATTGACAATTGGATATCATGAAGGCTGTTCTAGACATGTATATTAAACGAATACAGGGTGTTATTATGGTTTTCCAGTGGTGTGTCACCTGCAACTGACATCATGTTAGAATATATTAATCTTGTACGCAATGACAAATCTATGGCTTTCTTAATCTTATCTTATCTTTAAATGGCTTTTTTCTTCCGGGTCTCAAAACAAATTAACCGTTTCCAATTTTACATTTCAACATGACTGAAAGTTACGTCGTTTTATCCTAATTAAATCCTAAACATTGAACACATTAAAAACTGTTTGCAAGAAACAATCAAGTTCCACAAAAATTAAGAGCAGAAACATTCCAGCAACAATTAACTGACACAGATTCCCGGCACGTCTGTCCTCGCTCTATTCAGGAATAGGACCTATTTAGTGTTAACAGCTGCATCTGCAACGATTCACAGGCGTTCATTCAGCAACGTCTCATTACGTCGCCGCAACTCAAAGGCAACCAATTGCAAAGCGTCCGTGACAATTTACGAATTGCCGCTACTCAAGTTTATACTAAGCGAATTTTGAATGCAAATGCTCAGCTTAGATATTTCAGTGCCGCTGCAGTAATTGGCGGCGGCGGGATGTGCGATATCTTCTTTTACCTTCTCTTTCAGATTAAACTAGTACTCTGGAGGTACTTTGTCACTTCAAAATATTAATGTCATACTAAGTTTCTAACTATTTAGTGTTTTGGTAGGTTTTGTAGTGTACTGGCTGGTTTTAATTAGTTTGTGATATAAAAAGAATATAGAGAGTGACGTTGTCTTAGGGAATGCCGATATAAAATAAATATGTATTTCGGAAATAATAAACATTTGATTTACTGAGCCCAGTGGTTCCTGCAGTATTCTTCAGGTTTACGTTTACTTACTTCGCTATCCGATTTAAACGGGCTTTTGTTTATTTAATATTGGCTAACAAACAATATACAATAGTTCATAATATTGTCATTTACCAAAAAAAAAATAATAAAAACACATATCAGTGAAGTTTCCACGACGTGACGTGTAATTGAGGAAGACTTAACGAACAGTTGACATTTACCAAAATGTTGTCGTTGATATATTGTGTTCATTTGACATCAACATTTATGAGGTCCATTATAATAAATATAAAATCTCTGGTTTAAGCTACAGCCCACGAGATGGCGCTACGATGCACAATACATATTTGTTAAAACTGCATACAATCTTTTCCATACAAACCATACAACCAATCAAGAGACAGTATCGCGTCATCGT
>DWQK01004714.1:0-10189 GCA_018231225.1 Noctuana stator
ATTTTTCAAATCCGACTTGTAGTTCCAGAGATTAGCGCGTTCAAACAAACAAACTCTTCAGCTTTATATTATTAGTATACATTATATTATATATACATATTATACATGCAACAGAGCTATACGCCCTAAGTATTTACTTTTATTTTATTCAATTTTCTTCAATCTAACTTGTTTAAATCATTTTAGATGTTTCAAAACGATTGTCTTTAGAAAATTCGTAAAACCTTTAATCGACTTCAAAACAAATATACGATAATCCGAGATGTAGAGGGTACATTAAATTTATTCAGCATAAAAGAACTGTCGCATCGCTCACGAGTCACGAGAAGTGAGAAAACTGCAAGCTTACCTGGGGCAATGGAGTTCAAATTATTTATTATACCCTAATATATGTAACAGTGTAGGTTACTCGTATTAAAATATACATTAGAACACTTATCTATAACCCATGTTATAGTTTTTAATCGAACGTGAGAAGTACAGTGATTGGGTTATTGTTTAGTAAATTATAATATAATAAAAAACATAATATATTTGCTTTTTAGTATGATGTCGTTTTTATTTTCCGACAACTTTTCTAACTTAAATTTGGTTTCTATGTTATACGAACGGCTATATTGATAACTAGCTGTGCCATGCGGTATCATCTGCGTTAAGAATAGTAACGTAATGCATAACAGCCTTCCTTATGAATGTTGCTATCATATACAAAAAGAATTTTTCAAATCGCTCCAGTAGTTCCTGAGATCAGCGCGTTCAAACAAACGAACTCTTCAGCTTTATATTATTAGTATGGATACAGATCGCTTGATGATTGACGGTGCAACACATTATTGAAGTAGCAACCTGCACAAACTTTGCCCCAACTTTGATGTAAATGCAAACATTTCCATTAAGTCACCACTCTCCATGAAACTGCAAAATCTTTTAAATCAGTCTCCATTTAAAGTTTGAGTTACTTTAAATTCAAAATACAATTATACAAGGAGCGAAGTTGGGAGGGAATAAAGCCCGAGACGTAAGAATATTGAATTAGTAGCAGCCCACTAAGCTGTTAGCGGTCAGGGAGTGTCTTCAACCACATACATAACTTGAAGGACTTACAATGATAACTTGAGTGGAATAACGGGTAAGAGCCTATCTTTACAAACTTTTATATTAATTTCTTTGTTAGTTATTCATACTTGTTACAGACGATAACAAATTGTAATAATAAGGCTTCACACTCACAGCCCCACACTAGGATTCCCTGTGTCGAAGGTGCTATGGACACACAGAAAGACAATCACAAAAACACCCAGACCGAGAACAGAAATTTTAATTTATCATTTAAATGTTTGCTACGCCGCGCCGGGGCAAAAAAACTATTATATTTTAGATTATGATAGGAAAAAGAGGATAATATCAGCTTAATGGTTGAATTTTCGCCTACAGTGGATTCGGGTTCAATCCCACATTTCAAAATTATGCGCATGGGTATTATATATTGTACACGACGATCACCTATCATATAAGTAAAAATTTTCAGTGTTAGTACTTTGCTTTATTTAACACTACTACATTTATTGCTAGAGTAACAATAGCATGAAAGGACACCCGCGTCACGTCTGCAACAAAGCTATTTTTACCAAAAACCTTTAAGACATAAAGTATAAAATTCCATGCTGTTATGCCAAGTAGAAAATCGGACGGCGGCGTCGTATAAACGTACCACAAGATAAACTAAGCACATATTTAAATCGCTCCACTAAAAGCACACTTCAGGCGCTCACTCCATGTGTGCCTAGCCATCTGAATACCTGCATAACATTATTATGGACTGTGGCCAACCGACCGTGAATCCGGCCAAGTCGTAAGTCCTTCTAAATTCAGATCGCCTCTTACGTGAGTTTCACTGATCCCTCTTTGTTATTGTTGGCTTGGCGCGTTTGAGTTGCAAGTCTCGAGATAGAGAATCTCCTAGTTGGTGAAGTTAAGTTAGCCGTTTTTGCAGTAATTACCACATTTCGACTACTTTTGCGTTTTTTACTAGAAGACTATTCATACAATCATTTAAACGTGTTAAATTAAATTTAGAAACCGTACTATTAAGTTAATTGAAATGATTTGACTGTTATGGCTCACGGATAGTTTAACTGTTTATGTTTACACTTTTGTAACAACCCGGGCTATAAAGGGCGGACCTAACATTAAAATTGCTTAAGGTCAGCTATCATATATTACATAAATATCAACACACCTCCGTCGATATTTATTTTTCAATTTTGTAAAGAAAAAATAAATAAAGCATTCCTACAACCCTTTAACGTTACCTTTCAAAATGCACTTATTTACGTATCTCAGAGCCACATCCCTGCGGCGATGGCCTCAAAATTGGAGGCTCAAAAAGGATCTGCATGCAAATTTACTTAGCGCTCTTAAGCGGTTCCGCAAATGACCACAGGGTTCTCTGCTTACGCTTATATAAACTGCTCTTTTATTTTTCATCTTGTCTTCTTAGTAAAATTGAAAATATTTATCATGTGGTTATTTTTTATGGCCCGACTACTGAAAGCGCATAAATGAAAATATAGATGCATTATTTGAAAAGAAATCTAAATTCATCGTTTTAATTTCTTCCCCGACGAGAATCCAACCAAGAATCATTTAGCTGTGGTAACCAACTACATCACAAGGATTGTTAATTGGAGCTACACGTTATAGAAATTAAGTAGCATCGTGTCCCACTTTCTAAAGAGCAATTCAAAGAAATCTTGAATTGCTTGTACATTCCACTAGGGGATTTCAGCTGAGAAATAAAATCCGAAGCGCCTCCACTCGAAGCGAACGATATGCAACTGGAAGAATATCCCAAATACCTTACAAAACCACCGATTAAATCGTATCTAGTACGTACTCGTATATATCTAGATAGGTAGTAATGCGATTCCGTAAGACGGATTTCCTTGCTCCTTGCGCGACACCACTTACACTGCCCGATCTATGAAGATCTGACGTCATAAAATGCACCACAAAGTTTCTCAATAACTTATGTAATATGTAGTTTAGTTTAATTAATAGCACTATACTTGTGCTAGCCCAGTGTTTAAGAACACCACTTGTTATTTGAGACTAGGTTTAAAATTTCAAATCCAAGCGGCATGCACCAATGAATTTTATAAGTTGAGTGAGTGTTAAGAAAAAAAAATAACTCGTAAATATTATGAAAAAAATTGCATGACTAAGAATTCTCCACATTGTTCTCAAAGGCATGTGAATGTGATAGTGATATCAAAGGCATGTAATAGTCAGGGGGTCCCCCCGGACTTGCCTTATGTGGTGGACTATGGCCTAAATTGTGCTCGTACTGGAGAGGAGACCCATGCCCAGCAGTGGAACAGCAAAAAATTTTGTTTTATTTGATAATTAACTTATAATGTTTTTATTTTTTATTTTATTTTATTTCAATTAACTTATAATGTAATTTAATTAATTTTCAGAATTTTGTTTATAAAACTGTAAGAGAAAAATGCATTTATTTTTTTTATCATTCCGTCGAAACTCTCACGCATATTTGTGTACCAATTCGTACAAAACCCCTTTCAATACTAATAGGATTTAGTGACATTGAAATCGTCTAGAAATTGATTAGTGATAAACGAGTGAGACGAAAATCCAGCCAGACTTCAAGGTTTATTGGCTAACGTCGATGGTTTCAAGATATTGAATTTCCAATGGATTGCTTGAGAAATCTTGTCAGTAGACATTTAAATAAGCTGTCAATTGGGGTAATTTCTTCAAGTGTCAGTTTTATTAGGTTTGAGTCGTTGGAAAATAAAAGTTTAGTCTGGAAAAATGAAACGTTAAAAGTGTAGGTAATTCGTCGCAAGTGATTTTGAAAAAGAAGCCCTAAATCTATACTAATATATAAAGCTAAAGAGTTTGTTTGTTTGTTTGTTTGAACGCGCTAATCTCTGGAAGTACAAGACGGATTTGAAAAATTCTTTTTGTATATGATAGCTACATTCATGAGGAAGGTTATAGGCTATCAAACATTACGCTTCCTACTATTCTTAACGCGGGTGAAACCGTGTGGCAAAGCTATAATACATAATTATATACATATAAATATACAAAAGTAATATATCATATCCGTATGGTTATTATAATCTGTGTATTACTGCATGCTACCGCCGTTCGCATTCGTAAACAGAAAATTCGAGCCGGAATCAACATTTTTATACGAAACACCCGTGCCAGCGCAGAGTATGTTTATTTATTCGAATATATAAGTTTTCTTGAAGAGGATTTTAGGATTAGCGACGCATAAATGGAAGAGGTCTGGGTATTTGTGTAATTGCCGATCGACACAAGCAATCCTAGTGAGGAGAGATCAATGCTAAAAATTACAAACTTGAAAACAAAATAAATACCTACACCTACCTAATACATAGTACATAGTATTTTGTTTAAAATTTAGTATAATAATACGAGCCCTATCCTAGTCTTCGTACTAGGAGAAATGCATAGCTATTGGTTGAAGATTTTACTATGTAAATTGGTTAAGAGCAGTTTAAACTGGTTCTGACCGGAGCCCGTGCCTGTTCTAACTACGAGTAAATTTTGCTCCTTATCCTCTACCAATTTAAGTTTGGCGAGGGATTGACGAATGAAATAGTATCTACTTGGTCATAATCTACCACGTTGACCAAGCGTGGATTGCTGGACTTCATAATATTTATTTTGTCCCCCAAAAGAACTCCAGGGCAGACCAGGTTAAACGACTGTTGTCTATTGATAACTGACGGGAGCGACGGCTTTACGTGCTATCCAAATTACGGAAGCGCGCATGAAGTTTGCGAGTAGTTGTTACCAACGGCGCCCGAGGTTGATTAACTTGAGATATCGCTTGCATTCTACACTATCAGCAGGGCTATGCGCGGTTCAACGCAACTTCAATGCAAAAATACAAAACATTGATATCCATTGGGGATGTTGCGGTATTCATAATAGAACGCACTTTCGACGCTGCAAATATTTAGGGTTGGAAATATCTGTTGGATACGGCAATAACAAAACGCTATTACGTTTTAATGTATCCCCCAAAGAGTCATGTATCCCATCCAGGTCACCGGCGATATAATGTGCACTAAATAAATATGCCTGTAAATGTGGTCGTAGATAGGGTTGCCAGTTCATAAAACTAAAAAGCCGGACAAACCATCCAGCTTCGCATAACATTTCTGTAAAAAGACCGGGCCATCTTAATTATTAAGAATTTTTTGTCTTAATACTATGACAAAAACATCTAAAACATCAGCGATGTACCTATATGGCGTGGACCTATTGTGGAACTACTACGTCGACCGCGATCTACTTTGGAAATTCACACTATGCCGGAATTTCTTAATTTGTACGATTATTTATTTATTACGCAAAAAATTCGATTTCTTGTAATGTGGGCACATAATATATATCGACATAATAATAAAGTTATCTAGGCTTATAAGTACACATATACAAAGTTATACATATGCAAAGTTCAGCGGACGAACCGAATATAAAAAATTTAACGAAAGCCGGACCAGTTGGAGACTGTCTTTACCCGGACACGCATCCAAAAAGTCTATCTTGTCTAACTTTCTCCGGAAACCTGGTATCCATAGTCGTAGGGACGTAACCAACAACGAACCACGCCATAATTTCTGCAGCGAAATTTGATAAATTTCAAATGTAGCACGTTCTTTGTTTGATATACTTAATCATATATGTGTATGTGTTATAATATAATTTAGAAGAACTAACGATTTAGTCGAAGTTTGTACCAAATTTTAATTTTGATATAATAAATAAGGAAACAAGCAGGCTACCTAAAGTAGCCGTTCGTCTATGGACGTAACTAAAACAATAGCAATTTATATTGAAATCTTAAAGCGAAATTAAGTTTAGAAGTACTTAAAAAAGTTGCTCGAAGCATTTCTCGTGAAAACAGATAAATTTGGGATTCCTAATTCAAACTTTGATTTACGTGCGTAAATTCAATCGATACTTCTGTAGCTCTAGTGTCCGTACTTGAATACGGACAAAAGTTCTTATCTTGGAAGAAACTTAATGTTACGACTCTAGCAGACTGACGTTTTTAGGTTTCATTGCCTTGGAGTCGATTTCAGCTGACGGCCAACTTTATTAGGAAAGTTTATTCGTATTTTAAAACGTAAGTCGATTGTCTTACTGATATGAAATAATTTTGTAATTTAACAAAATTCGGTGAGTTCCCACCTACACCATGCAGCAGTCAGTAAAGGATGTATTCCTAATGAAATAAATTTTTTACAGTGACGTTATATCTATACTGACTATACTTTTATTCATCATAAGTACACGCGTATACACTGGATGAACGTCAAATAATACGGTATGCCCTAGTGCTTGAGCTAACTAGTATCTACTAATATTACAAATTTATTTTCTCTATATTTCTCTGCCATGAGACAACTCTCTGGTTTTGCACTTTGGCTATAATCTCTGACTATTGTAACTGTTCAGCATTAGAGAGGTCAAACAACAATACAGTTGTAGACATTCTGAGTGGCGCCAGTTAGCGAAAGCTTTATATTCATTAATAGAACCTAAGATATCATAAAGGTATAATTTATTATTGTACAGTTATCTATAACAGTGTTTAGGTATTTAGGACGTATCTCTAATTAAACCTAAAGCGGGGCCTAAACGACAAATGGCTTCTTTGTCTAAGTCTGACTAAATCATCCAAGAATTATTCTATATATTATGTTCATTATAACAACCAAGGCTGACGATCTAACGTGTGTTGTAACGTGTATCGAGGCACACCAACTAAGGGGCATTCATTGCCATTCCCACAATATCCTTGTAGATTCTGAAAGGTTCCATGGAAGGGATGTGTCCATTGCATCCATAACACACGGAATCCTAGTTTAGGGGAACTGTCGTATATTGTTAGTCAGTCCTATACATATCGCTACTATTGTAATTTACTAGCCGACAGTCAAACAGCTGTCTTAACTCTGTATTTTAGTATCATGATGCACTTTATTGTGTCACGTGTTTCAAGCAAATATAAAACAGAAGCGCTGTAGAACGATGTGGCATAAAGTTTTCCAGTCCTTGATTCTAAGTGAGTTTTCTACTATGTCGTACTGTTGTTAACGTGGTTAATGGCTCATGTAAAACCCTGTTATTATACCAGAGTATATTATAATGTAGGGAGGTATCTATTTTTTCTTGTTGATAACCACAAATTCAAGAAATAACCATGTAAGTCTGGTACAATAAAAGCGTGATAAACTTTTTTGGTTCTATGCTTAGATGCTGATATTGTTTGGGGGTGACAGGGATGAATCAACAGGCACTACGAACACTGCTGATGTGTTATAAATAACTTAATGCAGTCATTTCAAGTAACAGTAATCTGGGGGTTTATTTTTCTATTTTGATCACAATTCCAACATTCGATTATTAAAAATTCGAATGTTGCTACATCTTCCCCACGAGAAGTACGATGAAAGTACCTACCCTACTGGGCACGCTCTCAAACGCCCTTTACAAGCCAGTCAGTCAGCATAATCGTTTATCAGAGATTCGGATGATTGAGTTGGCAGCTCAAGAACAATGTAATAAGATCAAGAGGTGTAAAGGGTATCTGAGACCTCTTTTGAAGTCACGTTTCGTAGTAATCCAGGCAGTGTCTTGGAAATAAGGAGTGCGTACATTAACCCTTGTTAGATGCTTTGACAACATGGACCCTTCTCAAATTTCGTAGCAGAAGCGGGTATGCAAATAAAATTTGCGAATGCCCCTATGACTTTTTGGGAACAGTAAGCCTATCCGGATTACTGGTACGAACTCCTTTGTAAATCTTTGAAACGTAAGCAAATATGTACCGATTGTTGTGAAGTAGGCACGAGTATTTTACCTCTCGTACGAATATCTGTGCTCTATTGAGCTTTTTTCCTTATCTATCTACTTTTTTAATTGTTCTTTTTTAATTAATATAGACAATGTTTTTCATCAATAAAGTAACAGTGAAGTTTAGTCAACACAAGGGAAAAAATGTAGTTTTTTGATATTTAATTAATTAAAAAGATTTTTGATATGATTGTATCCTAAAGGCAGAAAGTCAGAAGGTGTCTAGTGAATGTAATTTACTTTAATAATACCTAAATAATAGTACGTTGACGAGTTTCTCACTGACTGCTCAACGCCCAGACTAAGCCATTGCAGATGCTTCAGATAGGTATCTGACCTAAAATTTTGTACACATGATCTTATTGTAGCGTAAAGAAGGAAAAAATTTGTTTTTTTAATTCCAGAAGGTCTTAGAAAAAAGCATAGTTCGTCAAAAAACTAAATTACATACATAGATTTATCGACATACATAAAAATAATTACAATTACAATTAAATAGACTTGATTAATTTTGATTTGACCACTTTATTTTCGTTATTGTTACTCAGCTTACAATCTTAAAAACAGCTTGGAATCTTGTAAAGAATTCAAGTTAATATTGCTCAGGTGCACTTACAGCCTTGAGAGGGGTAAGTAAGCAGGGGTGAGCCATGAATCAGGGTAACAGTTTTCCGATAAGGGGGTGGCTAGCGATATAGATGTAGGCTATTTTACTGTGGTACTATTTCTAGTATCGGACCAGCCAAAGTAAATATGCAGGTTCTATACATTTTTGGTGTTTTAAAGAAACAAACAAGTTGTTTACCTGATTCATAAGCATTCAATCCATTGGTAGTAGATTTATTCTTCTTGCTATAAAATCTGTAGCGCTAAGGTAGGGACTTTTGACTTAGGTATTATATACAATAAATTATTGAAAATTTTAAAATTTTAAAGAAAATAAATAGGATATGAGCATATGGGGTCATAGTTTGCTATTGCAGTATTCTCGTACTGAAGTTGAGTCGTATGTCACTGGCATCTCAATGGCTGAATTTGACAGTATATTTAATCTACCAATTTAAAGTTGGTTTTCCGATGATGATGACTTGCAAGTGTGTCATGTCGACATTCGGTAATCGTGTACATAAAAAATAAAGTAATACTTATAATATTTAAAAATAGGGTTAACTTAACATTTGTGTATTTAATTGTTTAAAATTAGTTATAGGTGAACTATCACGACACTGACCGCCATTATAATACAAAACCATAACAAAACCATTGAGAAGCCAGTGATAGTAAAATAGCCTTCATAAATAACCTACCATAAATTACCCTTCATAGTCACAGCCCAACACTAGGATTGCCAGTGTCGTGGGTGCCATGGACACATACAAAGACAAATACACAAACACGCAGACCGGGAACATTTCTGCCCCGCCGGGGATCGAACCCGGGACCCTTCGAATGGTGGACTGGCATGGTAATCACTACACCACACGGGTCTTGTCTGCAATTCATTAATTATATTTATATACTTACGTAAAAGGTAGTGCTACAGTCCCACCTTAAATTGAAATACATTTTTAATTTAAGTAAGCAACCAAACAAAATAGGTACCTACCTATATACATCATAATATTATGTAATACGGTATACATCACACACAACAGACATACCAACCAGCAGCTGTTAAGTTTATAACACAGCGTTGGTACTTTTGTTTTATTGCGTACTATTTCCCCTTTAGTATCGCGGGAACTCGAGCGGAAACTGAGATAAAGTCGCGGCCGCTTGTAATGTACAGCGCTGTATATAAAACCACGTTTGACTACAGAAAGCTACTCCGATACGTGTGTGTTGTGAATTTTTTGGGATAATGAAAAGTTGGCACTTAACTTTTTTAAAGTTTCATATCAATCATATGAAGAGAAGAGCGTGCACAACATTTAGAGATATTGTTCGTCATTATTACGTAGGTACGAGTACACCCGTCCAAAGTCAGGGTGGGCAACTAGTATAATATCTCAAAATTGATAGGTCGGCTGCAAGCAAAATACAATAACTTCAAAGAGGTGTCTACCATTTTAATTATATATATCTTAATATATATAAATTACGTGTCACTTTAACCAAATTTGCACACCGTGTGCAGGTTGATCCAACTTGAAAGATAGGATAGCTTACATCTCAATTTATAGTCTCAATATTATTTTATTGCAAATCATATCCGATAGCCACGATTATTTATTCATGTGTTCAATAGATGGCGCTGTGTTAC
>DWQK01004715.1:0-10187 GCA_018231225.1 Noctuana stator
TCATGAGGAAGGTTATAGGCTATGAAGCATTACGTTACAATTATTAACGCGGGTGAAACCGCAGGGCACAGCTAGTAACTAATAAGTACAAATAATAAGATACTTCCAACATCGCTTTACTAAAGTATGGTTAAAAACTTTAAAAAGTATTGATTAATGCATGATGATACGAGACTTAGGTCTCTTATCATCTCTTATATCTTATGTCTTGGGATTAGTCCTGAGACAAATCACAACTAGTACAACTCATCGTTCTGACAGCGTCATAAATATATAAATCAAAAATATTGAGCCCATATCGACGGGACAGCCCGTATCAGCGCCTGCGCACGCTTATCACCGGTGGTGGGGACCTACAGTGTAGTCGCCTCCACTTGCCACTTATATTAGCGTTCACGTTCTCTCAGTCTTAAATCCGCCGCGATTCCGTACGTACGTACCCGAGTATCAATATGTGTAACGTTTGCACCAGAGATGTCGAGCCGCCGGTCGTACAGACGCCGGTGAAGCCAAACAAGGCCTTGGAACGGATGAAGAGGAAGCACAACATCATCACGGATCCCAACAACGAGGAGATTCAGAAGGAGGTAGCCTATCAGCCTGACCTGCTGGCCGTCTCCACCCAGTACACCAAAGTCGCGTACGATATCTTCAAGCAGCTCCTTGTGCGCCTCCAAGAAAGCAAGGCTTATGTGTAAGTGTTTAATTAAATAATATTAATACCCCTTTATTAATATCCGTGTACGTTTTATCCTTTCAATAGACCAAAAAGGACGGGATTCTCAATTCGATTGTATTTTTTTGAAATGTTTTTACAGCATAACTTTCGACTGGATTAACGGATTTCCATGATTCTTTTTTTATTTGAAAGCTGGTGCTTTCCGTTTGGACTCATTTCAATTTGGTCCAGTTCTGACAGTGGGATCCACGAGAAAACCATACAAGTCTTAAATTTGCATTAAGTATGGGGGCGACAATCCAAACCAATATAATTAAAACAATAATATTCAAACATAAAAAATGTGAGCTTAGAGCTTTTCGTTAAGCATTTAGGAGTAACAGGCTATCTGTATTGGTCACTGCAGCCTGAGGACACTCACGTCCAACCCTAAATAGGAGACAAGGCCTATCTGCGGTTATACGAGTATGTGGACTCATGAGGACTGAGATGATTGACTCAAATAACGTATCCTCCGGCACTACCCTCTACCTTGAAGAACTTTCCACAATACTTGCTTTTCGGCGATCATGGAGGCAGCGGTGGTACCTCCCAGGACGAACTGCAACATTTCTACCACCTTTACAATCAGATTTTTTGTTTGCTTGTTTGTTTTTGATAAATCCTTTTCGTATTGTAGCGGAGAACTGTGCCCAGTGGACAGTGATAGGCTAATAATGATCTTTATCAGATGTTATATTTAAAGACAGTAAAAAGTTAGCATCTTTTATTTCTTGGCAAGGATTTATAATTAATTTCGTAATGTAGAAAGTGTTTGGTTGTTAATTAAGGCTGTATGGCAGGCGCGAAGAAAGTTACCGGTGACTGATTGGTACTTAAGTGTGCATTTTATTTTGGTGCTCTGAGTGCATTTTATTTTGGTGTATTCTTAATTATGTATTAATGTCTAAAGTTTGATAAGGGTGCAGCGTTAATCTGTCGCAAAGGTAGCAAATTCTTAATAATTTTTAACTGTTACGAGGTTACTTAATTACTGTCGAAATAACGGTACCAAATGGTTGATTTTTAACTCTGGTAAAGAGCCTTTCACTTGCTCGAATATTATTGTGAATTAAGTATTACATTTATTATCATCTAGCCGTAAGTTCGTTGTTCATCTTCAAACTCTTATTTCCTGCACGCTGATGTCTCTATATTATTATGAAACTCACTCTACAAGAAGCTATGCATTTTACAAACCGCGAATCCGATTTGAACTACAGTCAAAAACGCGGTTGGCGCAGACCAAGAAATACAATATTTTCATGTGTTTACATTGTTCGCATATAGTTTACAAATAAATATTAGATGCAATAAAATGTCTGAACAATGGAAGATTACAGTTTCAAGTGTCTTCACTCTTCAGTCACATGATTTATCCGTTTACGATTAAGGTCAGTGCAGAGGTATAGTTATCGGGCGACGGATAAAGATAAAGCGAAATAATCAGCAACACGTTAATCTTTCGACAGATCGTCTTAGCGCTACTTACATCTCTGGTTCGATTTAATTTTTTTTATATAAGTATTATAGAGTCGCAAGCGATCATGCAAACGAACAATCACTGTAACTCATTGACAGTCATATCAAAATAATATCTAAAACTATCTACACTATGTAACATATAGGTACACAGTCTATATATACGATATAATATGTCTCGGTCATTCCGAAAACTGAAAGGCTGAAACCTTAGGGCACGAAATTAATATTTAAAAAATGAACTTGTCACTTTTAGTACTATTATCCCGCCAAAACCTTTTCACAACCAGATAAAAAATATCTACATTATCTATACTAATATAATAAAGAAGAAAGATTTTTTGTTTGTTTGTATTGAATAGGCTCCAAAGCTACTGGTCCGATTTTAAAAAATCTTTTTGTATATGATAGCTACATTCATGAGGAAGGTTATAGGCTATCAAGCACTACGTTAATATTCTTAACGCGGGCGAAACCGCGTGGCACACTTAGTAATTTACAACGGATTATTCTTAGGTCTAGCTTTGTATCTTAAATGAGCTAATAAGTTTATCACGATTGTCACATTCCCGCTCGCAGTACGCATGGTGTAATCTAACCCCATATTTTAATATGCGTTCAATGGCCGATCAACACAGATTATATAAACAAATTGCATTTGATTGCACCGCTTTGAGTTCAAGACATCCGCATCCGTCTAACTGACGGAACTGACCATGTCATTTTCGAATAATTTTCATCTACTTTCAACTATCTCATGTTGTCCAGCTCTACATTAGGTGGACACTACTTAAACAACGTTAACATTGGAACATGAGTCATATAATATATACATGTATATAATATATACGGAGTATAGGTAGAAAGAATTGGATGCCGTTAATTCCTATTGAGGCGACGATTTAGCCTTTAAAGGCAACAACGCAGTAGGATTGCGAATTGTAATCCTTTTTCTAAGTACTGTTTAAAAAGGGAAAATTAGGGATGAACATTTAATGTAAAGGGCCTTGCATTGTTGCTTTTTTTATTTAAAATAATATAATATTTAGAGAGGGAATATTGTCTTTTTATTGACGAAAAAAACAGTGTTTTTATTTTTTTTTCTTACAATGTGGAGTTGCCATGCTAACAAAATTAAATTTCGAATACTGTTCTCACATTCCTATTATCACTACTTAAAATTTGTCAATGAATATGTTTGTTTTGGTCAAATATTAGGTTTGGTTTAGCGGCCGAATTAATCGTAAGTCGAGTCGAGGTCGGCTGTCTTTCTATCATGCGTCACCTCGTCAAACTAAACTCGTAAAACTGTTTCAGAAGTTTGGTTAAGGAAACATGAGAAAGGAAATGATACAGAATATGTGTTCTAACCGGGAAGAGTTAAAGAAACATTGCATTGTCTGTGTCTGAGACAGATACAGAATAATCGACAACGTTGGGTAACATTTCTCTGTGTTCTGGTTTTGTGGTAGGAATATTACAGTAATGTAGGTCACATTTTAATTTAATCATTCTTAACTCGTCACATTTTGCAGGGAGAATAGAAGTTAGGTACTTTATATATTATACACTAGGTATATCCCCTAAGTATATCTTCTTATATATTTTCGCCAATCCGAGCAACGGATTGCAAGAAAGGGTTGAGGGCAAAACAGATTTATTGTTAGTCAAGTGTGCATATAAAATATTTCTGGTATTCTAGATCGCTTTTCCACTCACAGCTCTGCTGGAAAAGTTTTATATGTGAAATAAGAAACACCTTTGTTGTATTATTAATTTTCATTATTATGTAATTTTTCTTGTATTTTGTGAGATCATACAATTAATTTTAAAAAAGGTCAGTAGCTTAGTTTGTTTTCGTGGTAGGTAAATCCCCTGAGTATTATCGATGACAAATCGTAGCCGTATCGTATTTATCTACAATCTCTTTAAAAATATTGCTAATAGAAATTTTTAATTGAGGCCGAACATTAAATTATATTTGTTTATTAGGTACTTACCGGAAGAACCCTTTAAATTAGGTGAAACATCAAATTATATTTGTTTGTAGGTAATAAATAATATAGTTAATCTATGCTACAAATAACTTGGATTTATATTTAGTTACATCTTTAGTGATAAACCATTTACATTGTGGTAATTTTCAATTTAATATTTCCTTAAGGAATATTTGAATACGTATATACCCTTCGGTTATTCCTATTTATTAGTCCAATTTATACTGGATTTCTGCAATATATTTGTCATGTGCACCATATTCAGATTCAGAGCAAGTAATCAAAAGATCTTTTAGTTCCAAAATAAATAACATACACATAAATATTATTGTGCAGAAGTCACAAATGCAAACTTATATTATTTTTGCTTTCGGCCGTTTGCCAAAAAGTACTCCATTGACTTCAATTTTTGTGAAACATTTTTAGATTTACGTAATCTCATGACTAACTGACGACATTTAAAAAAGAGAAATCAATATAAGAGTTCTTGTTGTTTAGACGTCGCTATGACCGAAAACCGTCGGAAATTAAAGAAATCTTCCGAATAAACAGGAAATTCCTAGGGAAATATCATCTTGAAGCCATAAAATTTTATGGTGTCGTTGACAAACGCTGTCTCGGCCAAAAATAACAAAAATTCACATCAAAATCCGTAACATAAAACCGATTGTTTTGGTAACATTTTACTCACATATACTATACATGATAGTTATTGGAAACCTCCCAAATTTTTAAAGATTAAAAATTCTCGAATATTCTAATACGATCTCGTGATTTATTGCTCTTACTTATATGTTCTTAATCCATAGACAATAAATAGTAGCTAGGATTAAGCGCATGCGCACTTAAGCCAAAAGAGGATGTTTATCTTACTGAGAGTAATTTTAAAAATACCGTCGAAGGAAGAGCTATTCTATTTTGGAAATAAAAATAAACCTTTTGAAGCTTGATATTTCTCAGTGCATTACATCTCGTTTCGATTTTTGATCTGTGATATAAACAAAATGCTACTTGACTTATTTTTTATTAGACTTTAAATAGAATTTCGATAGAAATAGCAATTTGTAGTCTGCATTAACTGCTAATTATACCGCAACAACTTGTTGAGTTTTCCAAGAACTACTTTATTAGTACTCAACTTATGTAGTTTTCTTATGGACACCGTTATCAAAACTGGACCAAATTGGGACCAAACGGGAAGCATCAGCTTTCAAATAAAAAAGTATCATCCTGATCGGTTCACCCAGTTGAAAGTTATGAGGTAACAAACATAAAAAAATACTGTCGAATTGAGAACCTCCTACTTTTTTTGAAGTCGGTTGAAAATACTCGTATAATATAACTTGCTGGTGCCCGCGACTTCGTCTGCACAGGATAAGTATTTCGAGAAATTCACGCAATATCTCTATTAATTGTAGCCCATGTGTTATTCTGATGTATAAGCTATATCATTGTAAAGTTTCATTAAAAGCCATTCAGTAGTTTTTACGTGAGAGAGTACCAAACGTCCATCTATCCATAGGTATTTACAAATTTTCGCGTTTATAATATTAAGTAAGACAGTAGAATTAGTAGGATAAACTTTAATACTTCTACTTTCCACCAAGATTCGCAAACACAGTTTACCTTCGCGACTTACATCACAACGTGCGGCGTACACATATCGCTAACTCTCCGTATGTTGACATCTCTACCATTTCACATTCGCCAATGAAATTCGCAACCTCCCCTACGTGTCGTCGAGCACGTAGGTGTTCAGTGTTTACATGCTCTTGTTACTGTTCCACTGGCTGCAACTCCTCAATCGCAAGCAGTTGTAACCCCTAAGACAGTTTAAACAAAGTCTATAACTGATTGGACCAGCTAATTGCAGGCGCGTGCTAACTTTTCACACGGTCGAATGCTCGGAAGTGAATTCAGACTAATGGTTGAACGCATTGATACATCGTTGTTGGCAATTCTTCACTGTTTAAGATGCTTAGTAAATTCCGAAGATTAGGTGCGCGTCCGCCGCGTCTGACGTGAATCGATGCAGTTTTGGATGACACAAAAACTTTGTTGCATAACTACGAAAACAAGATAATATAACAGCTGGTTATAAGAGTGATTTGTGGTAAGCAGACGTCGTGTAGAAATATACTTTTTGATATTTCTTCGCATAAAAAGCTTTGTTACTGAACTGACAAAAATCGAACCCTTCAACCTTTTTTATGTCTCACTACTGGGCACAGGTCTACATGCTGATCACGCATACTTCACCACGCTGATCCAATGGTGGTGAATTCTTCCTGATGATGAGATAAATGTGAATACAGCACACACCCATTTTTACGCAATACCAATTTTCAATGAAATTGAACTGTTATATAAAATTAACACGAGGATATTACGTGTACATAGTGCACCATGTGCATCAGGGCCGAGGCAGTATAAATTTTATTGCGAAAATATAGTATAGTAAAATTGCGATTGCGACTATCTCGAACTAACTCGACAATCTTAATTGTTGATCACAATGACGCTCCGCGTGTAAATTGCGTCACTCTCAACGAGTGCCGCAGAACATTCTAGTAACAATAGTTACTAGTAACAACAGTTGTAAAAAGTTAAGTTACATCGGAACCCTTTCACCCGCGCGCGCCGCAGTTCTTCGTCAGGGTGGAGCGAGGTCTCATTGGCGTCCTGGTAATCCCAACTGATAGTAGATTAGCTGTAACGGTCAAGGAAATCATCGTGACATTATTCTCTATAAAAGTTCTTAAAGGCTTTGTGAAGGTCCATGATTGTGAGTTTCACAGATTGATAAGAATCGAAGTATGATAAAAATTGAACCAAATATTCCTATCCAAGGCCTTTTGTAGTATAACTGTAGCGTATCTTCTGATGTAATGTAATAAGTTAATAACCAAAGGGCGACGCTTTGAAGCATTAGCCTTTATTCGGAGGATCGAAGGTCACCTTCCGAATCCATTTGTCTTCATTGTCGATAGCCAAGTCATATTGACGCGGTGCAAGAGTTCATTCACTTCGTTATAAGTTGTCTGTCGTAATCAATCTTATCACTCGGTGTTTTTTTATAACTAATTGACGCCCGCGACTTCGACCATGAGAAACAATTTTTATAGGATAATTTTTGATCGAGTGTAAAAGATTTAATTATGCTATATTTAAAAATTGGTTACGTACATTTCTAGGCAAACATCGCGAGGATATTTGCATGACTGATAAATAAGGAGAATATATTTGCTAGAACATAATACACGACTGACTCTACAAAATGCTTCCTAAGTATTTCCTTCCTATACATGAAATGAACTGATTTCAAAGTGACTAATTATTGCAATACGAGTACAACCGCGCTACACCCAGTGATTACACGCAATAAATCCTTCAAGTTTGAATCGGGTGTTTTACACACTTTTAACGTGACACAAAATGCAATAATTATCGACTATACGATTAATCCACGTATGACTGATAATCTGTATACTGAATATCACCAATCAATAACTCTTTACACTCATACTCTAGGTAGGTACTCTAGCTAGGTAGGTAGGTAGAGAACAGTAGGGTAGCTCTACAATACGAGTAGTATTTCCAAATAAAATCGGATCGGGTCCGGAATCGAACTGAAAACCGTTAGAATCCGTTAGCTTGTAAAATTTATCAATTGCTTTAATTTTATTTACATGAATATAAAACTTAATTCAGTGTCTGATATTTATCTCAACATTATCTGAAATCTGTATCGCAGTTTATAAAAGAATTTCAAATTATAATCGAATGATAAATTAGTTATCTGTACAATCAGGTATGTTATACGTATAAATCTCTGCATTAATTTATTTGTCTTTAGTGCCATAGCTTATACAAAAATTAAGTAGGTAAGCACTATAAAAATATTTACTGGCCCCAAAAATGTGTTTTTTTTTTATTTTGGAAGTTGGATGAACGAAAATTTTTCTACCATTTTTCTGCACAACATTATAAAAAAAAATCTGGAGTTGTTTCTATCGGAAAGAATGTTGAATAACAATCGAAATTGACTGACACATTTATCTTCAAATACGTCAATATCTTCAAGATGTTTTTTCCACACTCCAAACCAATGAAGGCTTTGCAGCCGATGAAATAAAGAAAATATCGGCATGCGTGAATAAAAATAAAGTGATGTAATGTACAATGTATAAACAGATTGAAATCTTATCATAGTCAGCTATTTGGATGTTATGATAACACCTGTCTGGTATAAGAAGGCTTATTTAATTGTATTACTTTCAATTTTTTTTACAAATACAATCTCTCTCTCCACCAATCCGCATTGGAGCAGCGTGGTGGGGTATCCTCTATGCCTTCCCCGGTGAAGAGACCCGTGCCCAGCAGTGGACACTTTTTCTTACGCCTTGGGCGACCTAAATATTTTAGTTTATTTGCTGAATAAATTCCTTTATATGATTAGAATATATTTATAGACCGTTTGTATCGCCGCCTTTAATTGTACAGACATGCCTTTTAATTGCTTCTTGATTGACCGACTAGACTCATCGGAAGTTCATTAATCTCTGTCTATTATTATCTTTAGTATAGCCCATAGACTAATATAGAGAGACTAGTTCTAAATAGAATAGTAATTATCTAAAGCGAGAAGGCGTCATATGGAATTTATATGTGTGAGCAAGATAAAAACAAACATACTGGATAGACAGATAGACACGGGCGGGTAATTTAAATTTTTAAATAAAGAACCTTGTCGATACTCTAAGGAAATCTCGTTGACGGTCGCCTATTTTGAAACTATGAACCCATTGAGACCATGAATCCTAAGACAGGTAAGTATCAATTGACACAGTTTGTGATTGAATATGCAATTAGCTTGTTGACGAAATTGCGTGACAAAAGATTTCCATGGGATTATTCTAATACAAATACATTATTAATGGCGTCCAATTGGTTGTTCTAGGTCAAACATTAGCATATTACGATCTGTCACGGTGCGTCGTCTATTTGAATGCAACACAGATAGTTTAATTAAGATTTATTTGAGTCTTGAACAAACGGTAAATTATATTTTATTATATTTTATTTTATTATATTTTATTTTATTATATTTCAGCCATAAGACTAACTAAAATCGATGGACGGAATTTCGGTAAAATACACGCGAAGTAATGATACCTTAATAAGCCAAGGCACCTTGAATATATACACGTGTGCCCTCACACATTCACAACATGGTATTCTCTTGTTCTTGCTGACTTTGACATCGTTCAAGTGGCGTTCACTCACAAGTTCAGATGCTGCCGCCATTGTTCTGCTTCACTGCGTCCTACAGTCCGTTTTTAGTAGGTCCATAGCTTTAACGATAGAATCATGAAATAGAATCCAATATGGACAGATTTTGAGCGATTATTTTATAAATCTGTGTTTGCAACCCTTTTTATTTCACACTGCACAGGATGGGATATGCCATAGTCCACCACGTTGGCCAAGTGCGAGTTAGTGGACTTGTATATATATAATTAACTGTGCCCCCGGTTTCAACCGCACAATGTCTTTGTGTATATGGCACCCATGACACCTAGTGTGAGGCTATGAGTGTGAACTACTACGATTTATTAATAATTGATTTGTCATTTTAATTGGAAAGTTAATAAAAAAAATTATTTTTCGCAAACGATTCTTCGTTTGTTCTTAATAATAATATAATCTACTTATTATGAAATAAAAATAGTGGTGGACTTAAAAAATATACCTTTTCAATTACTGCACTTCTATACAACTACGTACCACATACCACTAAGTATCGTATTAACCTAACTAGCTGTGCCCCGCGGTTTCTCCCGCGTTAAAAATTGCAACGTAACGCTATAGCCTATTGCCTTCCTCGATAAATGGACTATCTTACACTAAAACAATTTTTCAAATCGGTCCAGTAGTTCCTGAGATTAGCGCGTTCAAACAAACTCTTCAGCTTTATATTATTAGTATAG
>DWQK01004716.1:0-10187 GCA_018231225.1 Noctuana stator
ATGAATTTGATGATCCATGACAAAGTAATAACTCTTCGATTCTCATGAGCACCAGAGCACATAAACAATGTTCGGAAAATTCTTCTGGATTATTGGGACATTTGTGTACCGTATCAGTAGGTACTAGGTACCATAAGACTACGGTTAACTTATTGTAGTAGCGGAACTTGACGATCTAGTGAACATCTTAATGGCATACTTACTGTCAGGCAGTTCTATAGTAGGATTGGTACGATTTCCTGATTGTAATAAAATTGCAATTCTCCCCTAGAAAAAGGAAAGGAAACCATGATCGACCACGCTACTCCAATGTGAATTAGTACCCAACCCGAGTCAGAAGTTTTCAAAACATTGCTTATTAACGATAGCAGTTATCGTAATAGCCATGGATTAATGTGTTTACATCATGTGTTAATTAAGATGTTTAATATACATATCGATAGATAGATAATATCTGCATGCCTCGTATCATTTATTATATCCTCTTCAATAATTATCATGATCTAAAACTAAAAAAGTGAAATAGAGTCTGTTTAAATTGTCGCTTATAATTCTATTATTAGATCTTTCTTAATTAGAGAAAGTTCTATATCTACAACTTAATTAAAATACTGTATTAGTAATTAAAATAATGTTAACATTCCAGGTGCGTGCAAAAATAAGTGATTTGAAATCAAATAAGCGAATCAAGGAAGTAGGAGTGGCATCACCTTGTCATTGTAGCGATGACGCTGCTGTGGTCGTTGTAGGTGGAGGACCCTCAGGCGCTACCTGCGCTGAAACACTGAGAAGCGAAGGTTTCAAAGGACGCATAATTCTAGTCGCTAAAGAAAACTATTTACCATATGACCGAATCAAGGTATCCAAAATAGGAACCGTCACAGACATCGAAAAACTACAAGCTCGTTCTCAGCAATACTACGACGATGCGAAAATTGAGATTATGAAAGGCATTCAGGCCGTCAAAGTCGATCCCCAAGAACGTCTTGTTCATCTTAGTGATAAAACTAAACTTCGCTATAGTGCTCTTTATTTGGCGACTGGTTCTAAACCTCGTGTCCCCAATATTCCAGGCATTGACTTGAAAAATATCTTCACGGTTAGAGATTATGATGACTCTATAAACATTCTAACAACGTTGGGTTCAGAAAGCGACAAAAATATAGTGGTTTTAGGTCTCAGTTTTATCGGACTCGAGACAGCTTCGTCATGCGTTTCAAAGGCTAAATCCATGACAGTTGTCGGTAAAGATACTGCACCTTTGGGCCAAATTTTTGGTAATGAAATTGGTAACAGCCTTCGTAAGCTATTCGAAGAGAAAGGTGTTAAATTTTATTTCAATACTACCATAACGAAATGCAACGGTGAAAATGGAGTGATAAAATCAGTAGAACTTGAGGACGGCACAACTATACCAGCCGATATGCTTATTTTGGGCGTGGGAACAACCTTTTACACAGACTTCCTGAATGATAGCGGTATCGAAATTCGGCCAAATGGTGCAGTTAATGTTAATGATAAATTGGAGACTAACATTAAAAATGTATACGCAGGGGGCGACATTGCGTTTGCGCCTGTTTTTGCAAACAATAATGAACAAATGAGCATCGGTCACGTCGGATTGGCGCAATACCACGGGCGAACTGCTGCATTAAATATCCTAAAAAAAGAAACTTCACTGAGAACAGTCCCTTACTTTTGGACCATGCTTTTTGGAAAGTCTATCCGGTACGCTGGTTGCGGCAAGGCTGCAAGCATTCAGGTTGAAGGCAACGTTGATGAATTAAAATTCGTTATCTTTTTCTTTGACGAGACAGATAAAGTAAATGCTGTGGCATCGTGCATGCGGGACCCGGTTGTTTCCCAATTTGCTGAACTAGTATATCAAGGCAAATCCCTATATAAAAAAGATCTTAAAGATGATCCTTTTGCTTGGACTAAGAGCATCCATTAAATTTAATCAGTATTTTTCTCGTTTATTATTTGATTCTGATTATATTATTGCAGTATTATGTTCTATTTCTATGGATACATATATCATTGATATGTCTGTTTGTGTTGGTAGTAATGCTGTATATTTTACGGCTATGGGCATATGCGACTCGCACGTCAAACAACCGACAAGCACTTGCCTCTACTTCTTTCAGTGGTATTAATAATGATAAAATAATTTCCTTGTCATTCTTTTTAGTACTTAAGTGCCAGAGATGTAATTTTATTTGTGTATGCTAATATTTATATATTTATATATGTATACTAATGTTTGTAAGATAATATAAGAGAATAAATAGGTATCAAGGTAAGTTCAAACATATGAAAGTGTTACCTTGTGTTGCCTTATGTGTCCCCATAATCTGCTAATCATCACATTATATTTTATTCAACTTTGTAGATGCGAAATTTAATTTCTTAATTTGGTTTATGCTAGGTTACAAATTGGTTTACATCAATCAAATAAGGCATAAATCTTAAAATCCATGTGCAGAAGTTTGTCGATTCAGGGTTGCCAGGTAATAAATCGAATAATTTTACTGACCAGCCCAGTTAGGTGGGAATCTGGATGGAAATGGAAATCCCCAGACATGCAACCAAAACCAATTTATGCCCTATTTTTCTGGATGTCCCTCAGCCCACATTATTAATTTTCTACATCACAAGTACAAAATACAAACTGTAAGATTCAATTGTGATATTATTTGGTGCTTAAAAGTACAATACTACCTACTTTATATAGCAGGCTTTTAGATGTTATAGCGATAAAAATATTATATACAATAATTTATCTATGTGTAAGCATGCTAACCAGTTGTAACTTATTAGGAATGTAAAGCCTTCTAATAAATGTTTATTTAAGTTGTATGTTTTTCTTTTTTTATTTCTAGCCTAGAACACAAATTAAAGCCATTTTGTATAATAACTTTTGAGTACCAATAGACTTATTTAAACAATTTTCACACTATCAAATAAGCACCATGCACAATGGAGGTTGTGTATCCTATCCTCCTACTCTCCTCATTAAAAGCGAGTACTGGAGGTCTATAATTATTCCTAAAGAAATAGTATTTAACTTTTTAAGAAGTATTTTACTTCAGTACTATTTGAATTTTATAAAAACAATCTTCAAACAAAAGCATTCAGAAACTCCTGTATCTTATCTTATTAGTCACTTTAGGTTTTTTTTTAGTGACCACTGCGCCTTGCCCGAGTAACTAACATAAGCAGTGTGACATCAAAAGTTCCTAACTGGCCGGCAAAAGTATTTTCGTAAGAATAAAACTGTTTAGTAACTAATTTATTTATTAACTCATTTATTTTAAATAACATTGTTCACATTGTTCTAGTCTATTCCCATTTTTCACCCACTCGCAAGTGTTGCAACCTCTCATAAATCGTGACATCATTTTTGAAAAGCCTTCGTGATGAATCTAACATTTTCTGTTTTCTCATCTCGGGTTTCCCTAGAGCTTTTGCATGACCATTGCTTTCAGCCTAAAACAATTTTCAATAATTGTAATGTACAATGTATTTCAATATTTTTAATAGTACATACAGATTATAATATAAATAAAAGAAAAAATGTATTACATACTTCGGTGAGATATGGGTGTCGCAAATATAACATATTTTGCTCTTCTAATGCAAAACTTTGGTCAAGTCGTCGAAGATGTGTGGGTTCAACTCTCCTGACTAACCGATATTTACCCCTAAAAATGTCGCCATTAGGGAAATGGTCCCGACGAAACAAGATTTGTGTTATTCTCATTTTATGATGATTTTGTAGACAACGAATTTAAAAAGTCCCGTAAATAAGTAAATCAATTTTATTTCGTAATTTGCTCAACAATACTCAAAAAAGCGTGCAAAAACTGCAAAATAAAATTAACTTGACTTGACAATGACAATATTGACAAACGTCAATATTGACAGTTGGCTTTTTTTCCGTAATAGCTGCTCGGTAATTTAGCCATTTTGCTAATTCAATGCAATGACACAATGACAAATGTATTTAAATACTGTAGGTATTACGTAAATAAATGAGTTTCAAACGCTTGCAATAGCTTGCGTGAAAATGTAAATAGGCCACAAAAGTTAATCACCCCGAAATACGAGGCAAACATTGAAACAATAAAATCATAGACAAACTCCATCAGTAATCTATGTTACTTTTTTGTTTTTCGATTTGACTATGGTTTATTATGGCTGCTGTTTTGTTCTGTGATTCTGTGCTGCTGCTAGATGTCGATCAGTGGCTTTTTTGGTAATTAATTAAGAGGAAATACATATTTAACTGTATGTAAGCATAGTCTAGTTAAATAAATAGGACCAAATGGCGTCTAGGGGGTGACACTTGTGTATTAATTGGAGTGTCTCTCTTTTCTGGTAAGTTAATTTTACTCTGAATTACACTTCCGTACCTCCCTGTTTCCGTGCAATAGCTTTATTTTGATGTCGTTTTTTTTAAATAATATAGATAACTATATATTTGCATTAACAAGAGACTCAGTTTAATTTTGCATCATTTGAGACAAGTTATTAATTGTTTGCCACAGAATAAAATTGCTTTGGAGGAGACACCCTTTCACTTTAATTATTACATTATTTTCGTGCTCTACTTACTCTCAACTTATTATTTTTTGCTTGCCTAGCTGTCTAGTATACTTGTCACTATATTAAATATATGTTACAATATATTTTCTTCTCATTCTACATAGAGTTTATAAATACTTGAAAATGGTTTGTATATATTTTTATCCTAGGTATGACCTACTTATTCTACTTATCTAGGTTCATAAACTCTGTCTCATTTAATATATCCTTGTCTTGAGTATAGAAATAGTTGAATGTACTTAAAATGGATTCTCATAATTAGAAATCTTTCTTTATACATGTTCCTATAACTATATATTTTACATATACTTAACTACATTATTTATTTGTTTACATATATTTTTTGTTTATCAGTAATGGTCAAATGAATATGAAAGGTTTTTTGGTAATTATTGTTTTTGTCATCTTCATCAAGAAACTTTCACACACAGTTATAGCCCCACACATGAATTCTGTTTGTGTGAGATCTATAGAAACATAATCCAGACAAAGTAGAAATAAATCAATTAAATTTCTGCTTCTGTGAGAACTCAGAACCCTTGAATTGGTATACCTGCAATACACCATACAAGTTATAATTCAGAGAACTGACACCATTTCTTACAAAAGAAAGTCACTAAAAATACATTAAACACACAATATAACACAAAACATTTTAAATTAATGTTAGCTATTTTTACATTTCAATCATGTCTATCTATAAAATAAATATGAGGATTAATTAATTAATCAAGTAAAAACTGTATATCATCTGAATTACTCTAAAAAAGGGGAGTTCTTGTATTTAAATATTTTATTTCATTTTTTAAATAATATATATGGTATTTAATGTAACCCAATGAAGTGTATTTTACTACAATGTAAATTGCTAACATTTGCTGTTGTTCTTAATCATGTAACTAAATTTGTATGTGTAGCTGATATGCGATAGTCCGCAATAAGAGGTTCCATATTTGGACCACTTGGAAAGAATATTCTCCTTTAAAATTCAAGGTTAATAATAATAAATATTGAGTTACACAATAACATACTTTTGGTAAATAACAAAACATTAATTATTACCAGTATGAAAATATTAAAAAAACAATTTGAATAACAAAAGGAAATATGTTCCCACTAAAGTAATTTTATTTTATCCTCATAACCGTTTTTGTTTTGTTTCCTGTTCATTGTTTACATAAGGCAGCTGTGTGCATGTCACAGTTTAAAAATATTATTGTTTTAATGTATCTCTGGTTACAGCACTGTGATGTGAGATGAAGTAAAAATTTTGTTCTCATATTTAACATGTCCCTGTGACTTGTAAGGCGGGCATGTTAAATAAAAGCTATTTGAACGCGGATTTTATGTAATAATTATTCTTTTTTTGAATTTCAATTAAACACAATGCAATGCAAGATCATATCAGACATAATTATGAAAATTAACATTTACAATTTTTATGTATTCCAGAGTGCTCCAACATACCTATTTGGATTTGCAACAGAGAAATCACAATTGGCTCTTTGGTGTTACCAGTAGATCCATAAAATGGCGCAGGTCGGGGCGAATATGGAATATCAAGAATACAAATGGGCGTATTCAATCATGGACTCTTCAAAGTAAGTACTCTAAAAGTAATTATTTTATTAAATTTTATCTCAGAATTTTGTTCTATAATATAAACAATAGTATATTATGTTGGTACACATTAAACTTAAAAGTAATGTAATCAGTTGTCATTTAATTTATTCATGATAAAATTTAATAGGTTCTTTTACTTATTATCTATTGTTATTTGATATTATCATTATTACTCAAGACAATGAACTCAAGTACCAAGGGATGGTCACTTTGTAATGCCAATGAGATAACAGTTATATATTAGAAGAAATTTTCTTTTTATAATTATTATTTATAATTTTGTAAATATTTTTGTTATTTAATATGTTTATATTGTTTATTTAAGTGTAAATTATTTTGTGTTTCGTTGAATAAACTAATTGTGTTATATATATTCTTATATAGTTTATTGAAATTATTGTTGGTTCAGATGTGTCATTGCTATTAATTTCACCAATTATGTATTATAATTACAATTATAATTTTATCAATTATTATAATTACAATTATAATTTCACAAATTTATTGTTATATTTATTAGGTACTGCGTACAAAAATATGTAAGTTTCGCCTAAAATATCAAGTAGTCAATCATCGCAAGTTTACAAACTTTAAACAACAATAAGTAGTTATCTTTACGCAAAAGCGACGTACAATTTATTTCATAAACTGTGACAAATCGACATTAATGGGTCAACATGCTTTTCAACCAAAGTTAATTGATCTTTTCACTTATTACGATTTATTATTTTAGCATTTTGAAGCTTGAATGAATACAGCGTGTTGCATTGTATCACTTACTTTCAATTGCAACCTTGAATTTTTTTAGTAACTTGCGTTTTAACGTGTTTTATATTTTATTCATGACAATACTAAAAAAATATTGTGCTTGTTTAATCTGTGTCTACAGACACAAACAAACAGACATACAAACAAAAAAAAAATTATTGTTTTGGTTTTGTAGTTCATCACTTAGCAATCTTTGTTGCTTCATGGAAACTGTGACTAGAAACGTATGTGTAACTACTATTCAATTGTTGTTTCTAGAGTGTCTGCATGTCTGATATCGATGTTGCTCATCGTATACGGCAGCTTCCGATCTTTGAACATGGAACGTGAGGCCCGCGAGCGAGCTGAGAAGGAACGCGAGGCCACGCTGCTCGGTGGCAAGCCCTCCACAACCACCTCGTCTAATAACAGTGAGTTCTTATGTTCTAGTCGGAGGAGGTAAGTATTATTGACTAATCATATAAGACCTTTAATCATAAAACATTTTTTACTGTTGTTTATATAATAATGTTTAATACATAGTTATAATTATTTATATTGTTAATTATAATTTGTCGTAATTATGTATGGCTAGCTGATTCACAGCTTTGTTTTGTCGGTTGTCTAGCAAGAACTAGGACATCATAGTTTTGATTGTTCATATTAATTATATAATACAGTAATAGTGTTTATCTGTTAGCAGTTAACACTACATATTGTTCCAGATGTACAAACACTCAACACGATGCAGGCATTGTGCTTCCCTCTTGGCTCATCGGTTGCATTGCTTATCATGTTCTTCTTTTTTGACTCAATGCAGACCCTTGTCGCCATTTGCACTGCAAGTAAGTTACCATAATTTTATCGTGTTCTATAATACCAGAAAAATAATAAATAATGCTTCACACTGATATTTCGTATTTCGTGGGTTCCATAGAAAAAAAAGCAATATAATTATACTATCATCCAGACTGACTGAATGATTGAATGAATGAATAATTACTTGAGCTTAACTAAGTATTGTATATGTGTGTGTGGCGTTTGCAGTAATCGCGTGCGCGGCGCTGGCGTTCCTGCTGACGCCGCTGTGCCAGTACGTGGCGGGCGGTGCGGGGGGCGCGGCGGGCAGTGCGTCGGCGCGCGCGCTCTGCGGCCGCTACTCCGCGCCCGAGCTCGCCGCCGCGCTGCTCGCCGCCGCCATCGTCGCCGTCTGGGTGCTCACCGGCCACTGGCTGCTCATGGACGGTCAGTCACTCAGTCACTCACCGCTACAACCTATTACCTATCACACCGCCTCGTCACGCTTCTACGTCATCGTCGCTGCCTGGCTGCTCATGGACGGTCAGTCAGTACATCACCACAACCTGTTGCCCACTGTATAGATGTCATGTGACTACTGACTGACAAGTGATGTAAACACAATGGGACTATGAGTTTATAATAGACCCCCCCGATGTGTTTTAATCTTGCTTCCTTAATATTAATAAAACCGTTTATTCAATAAATGAGCTGTATGTTTTATGGATTAATGCAGATTAATTATTTTATTTATTTACTTATTTATTGATTAATGAAGGTATTTTATCATATTGCAAACAACTTGTTTCTTTAATTACAGCGATGGGTATGGGACTGTGCGTGACATTTATCGCTCTGATACGGCTTCCGTCGCTGAAGGTGTCTACGCTATTGCTAACGGGTCTACTGTTGTATGATGTGTTCTGGGTGTTCTTCTCATCATACATCTTCACAACTAATGTCATGGTGAAGGTTGCTACCAGGTAAATTAGAATAGTCAATAATTGTTTCAATCTCTACGCAACGTAATGCAAGTAAATTCATTGAACTTAGGAATAAGTAATTATTAGTACTTTATTAAAAATGTTGGTTATATATTTATTTTATTATTGTTTCTGTTTTGTTGTATATATAATAATATAATATATATAATAATCATCGTTTATTTTGGAAATATTAATCTACGTAAAACATATTAACACAACACACTTTCCCAGTAATTCTTAATAATTATTTGTTTAGTTAATAATGGTAATGTTGCATGTTAATGAGCCGTCCTATTGAATATAGTAATAATGTGAACGTGTCGGTCAGGCCGGCGGAGAACCCCATGAACGTGGTGGCGCGGCGGCTGCAGCTGGGCGGCGCGCTGCGGGACGCGCCCAAGCTGTCGCTGCCCGCCAAGCTCGTCTTCCCCTCCATGCATCACCAGGGACACTTCTCCATGCTCGGTACGCACACGTACACACGTTAGACTGGCGGAGAAACTGCGGGACGCGCCATGCTGTCGCCTCCCTAGCTGCCTGTGAACAAGTTTGGTGAACATCGCATGCCTTTTGAGAACTTTTATGGAGAACCCTCAGGCATGCAAATGTTGTCACCATATTTTCCTTCACTGTTGAAAATGAGGCTTAGATAATATATTGAATTGCTTAAAACGCACATAACTTAGAAAAGTAAATATTTTTTCAGGTCTGGGTGACATAGTAATGCCAGGTCTCCTTCTGTGCTTTGTACTTCGTTATGACGCATATAAAAAGGCTCATCTTGTATGCCAAATGGGACAAGTGCCTGGTCCTAGGACTATGGTAAGCAATATTATTATACTATGTATTTTAACATGTGTAGAATACTTTAAAAATTAACTGTGGTTTTAAAAATAATTCAATTAAGAAAATTACAGTTATATTTACACGCACTATACTCACATAATACTTTGGATTCATGCAAATATATATGCAATTTCCAACAAACCAAAAATTTCAAATTTTATAACTACGACTATAATAGTCCGCTATACACCTGTTTGTTACTGGGCTATCAGGTATATAATAGACAAATTTTAATGTTTCCCGCCAGGGCTCGAGGCTGACATACTTCCACTGCTCGCTGCTGGGCTACTTCCTGGGCCTGCTGACGGCCACGGTGTCGGCGGAGGTGTTCAAGGCGGCGCAGCCCGCGCTGCTGTACCTGGTGCCCTTCACGCTCTTACCTCTGCTCACTATGGCTTATGTTAAGGTAATATATATTTCCAAGAAACAAATATTTATTTTAACGTTTATGATATACCAAAGAAGCATGCGGGCCACCTGATGTTAAGTAGTCGCTGCAACTAATGAATATCAAATAGGAGAGAAATTCTATCTGAGGTGTGTGTGTCCATGGCACCCACGGCACAGGGAATCCTAATA
>DWQK01004717.1:0-10185 GCA_018231225.1 Noctuana stator
TCATCTGATTGGCCAGTCTCACGATGACGCATGTATTTGACGTAGTATAGTGTTATTCGTTGTTGAGGCGTTTTCATGTAAGGCGCGCGCTCATATTACTGTAGGTAGCGCGCCGCTACAACGTCACGTACCATTTTAGTATACAAGGTCTGCACGATGTTTACAATATAGATCTACACATACATAGAGTCTGACGGAATGGTCCGTGTTTTATTGGTCCATGGAGATCCTTCTCAGAGACCTCTCTTTCTCCCGTTACTCTGCTCCGCGACTGAAACCGTGAGACGAGACCTCTTGGCTCCGCTGCCCGACGACCAACACCACACAACTACCTATAGAAGTTCCAAAAACCTTTTACCTGAGTAGAAAGGAAGCCTCCCGTGGAGGTGGTGTGCGTGTGAAGCCAGAGGGCAGCGGAGTGAGCCGTGGACATGCAGTGCGCTTGCAATGAGGAAGGACACTCCCACAGCGTCAGTAGGGCATAGCCTGTCGCTTCTATTGACGAAGATAACGTTGCTGTGGACAGATGAGGCCCTTTAGAACAAAAAAACGCTTCACACTCACGCGTTACTTAACGGAAGTCCTTGCCTTCAACTCACTTTATGTCCCACTGCTGGGCACGGGTTCCTCCACAACCAAAAGGCCAGGAACACACTCCACCATGCTGCTACAATGCGGAATGGTGGAGATACGGGTTAGTGGCCAATCCGAGTCGGATGTTGTCGAACCGCCCAAAGGGCCTCCGAGCAGGTTTAACGAGTGTTATCTATCGATAACAACCGGGACCGACGGCTTAAGCACGGAAGCGCGCATGAAGTTAGCCACTAGCGGTCCCTATCCGAGTGTTGCCGCGCCCGACGCTGCTTAACAATGAGATCGCATGCGATCCACACTACCAGCGGGCCGCAGCTGCTAATAATCTCCAATATCTTCAAAATGCTTACTCCCTTCCCACCAAACATAGTCTCCGTTTCGTTTAGCTATTTTCAACAGCTCCATCAGTTCCCGCGTTTCCTCGTCATCTTCTAGACCTTTCTTTTCCCACAACGCTGCTTCGTTTGTTTTCCTTAGCGCCTCTTCGTACCTAGAAGACATTAAGTGGTCATAAAGTCAAAGTCAAAAGATTTGTATTCATCATAAGGTGCACGTATACACTGGATGAAGGTACCTGAAACATTTAATCATGGCCTAGTGCTAGAGCAGATTCTACCACGCTGCTCCAATGCAGTTGCAAATATGGTTTAATGGCCAACTTACGTCGAATGTTATCAAACCACCCAAAGAGTCATTTAGTTTAATTTAAATGTGGGCACATTGAATCTTAATAAAAGAGGGTAGAATCCTTAATGCCTGATACGAGTAGCATCATCATCCAGTTATATTAACCCACTTACCTCCTAATCCTCATAAACGCGTAGGACAGTACAGCATGAGCGTAGACCTTCGACGGCGATTTAGTCTTCAGAGGGAACGCTCGTAAGCATGATAGAGAGTTGCGGATTATTCTAGAAGGAATGGTCGATGAGCTCTCTATGAGGGACGTGATTATGTATGCAGTTAGAGCCACGTTTGCTATTTCTCCTTCTTCGCTGAGGCCACCCTGGAAACAAATTCAGTGATCGGAAAACCCATTTAAAATATAGACGGTTAATCTGTTCACCTGTTAAAACGGTTAACCTGTTAACGTGTTCACCTGTTAAAACGGTTATATAATGATTCCGTTAACAGTGATTTTCGGTTACTGAATAGAATGACTGAGATAGAAGATATGTTGAACCAATCGAAGAATTTAACAAAGATAAGGCGGAAATCATAGACCTACTAAAATAACGGACGTAATGTGGCGAGACGTAGTGATGCATAATGGCGGCAGCGTCTGAATAATGCGAGTGAAAGTCACTCTAGCGTGCTCGTACGGGCAAACGAATGTACCTATACTTATATCATGCTGTGAATGTGTGATTGTACACGTGTACATACAAGGGGCCTTTTTACGCCATTACAGTAGCTTTGGTTGTGTTTAACTGATATTCCGTCCATTTATTTTAGTTGGTCTATGGAGGAGATGTGTGACAAAGTTGCTTAGTGTAACTTGGATACTAACTTAAAGTTACATTCTGTACAGTTTATGTTGTGTTTTAATAAATAATAATGAACTACCTTTAGTTCTCTGTGGAATACTTGTCCGTCGTTCCTGAAGCATCCGTTCTCCATCTGCTGCGACAACAGCCAGCGTTCAGCTCGCTCCAACGCGGGGGGAACTGGTGCCCCGGCCGATATTATCTGTGATGAAATTAAATTATAAAAATAGTTTTAAACTGTAGCTAGATAATGCTTGATACCCTGTATTGTAAGATATAGAGACTATAGACAGAAATAATTATACTTGTATTACGTATGACGTCAAAATTGTCGCGTATATTCTTAAATTTAAGACTTACTTTCCTCATGGATGCCGCTGTAAGAACTACACCAAATTAAAATGGAACCAAACATCAGCATCAGCTTTCAAATTAAAAAACAATCATCCAAATCGGTTCACCCAGTCGAAAGTTAGTTTTTGAAGTCAGTTGAAGCTTCAGCGTCAAACTGTAGGAATTTTATTTTTTAATATTGCAAAGTACATGAATCCTACGTAATATTATAAACGCGTTTATAAGTATGGATGGGATGGATGGATGTTTGTTACTCTTTCACGTGAAAACTACTGAATGGATTTTAATGAAACTTTACAATAACATAGCTTATACATCAGAATAACACACAGGCTACATTTTATAAAGATATTACGTGAATTGCTAATCCAACTAATCATGCGGAGACGAAGCCGCGAGTACCAGGTAGTGTTGAATCAATAAATAACTTACTCTATAAGCTCGCCGCAAATATCGCACGCAGAAGGCAGTGAGCCACGTTGAAGGCGTGGCATCCGATGGACCGAACGCGCTGAAGCCTCCCGAAGGATGCACGTACTGAAGCTGACGAGTAAATCCTAAAAAAGCAGGTCTAATCACAAATTGTTCTATTCTGTACTAGCGACCCGCCCCGGCTTCGCACGGGTGCAATGCTGATACTAAATACACTACGAAAAAACTGTGAACGTTTATACATATATAAACCTTCCTCTTCAATCACTCTGTCTATTAAAAAAACCGCATCAAAATCCGTTACGTAGTTTTAAAGATATAAGCATACATAGGGATATTGGGACAGAGAAAGTGATTTTGTTTTATACTATTAGTGGCGCCCCGCGGTTTCACCCGCGTTAAGAATTGCAACGTAATGCTTGATAGCCTCATGAATGTAGGTATCGCACACAAAAAGATTTTTTCAAATCCGACTTGTAGTTCTAGAGATTAGCGCGTTCAAACAAACAAACGAACTCTTAAGCTTTATATTATTAGTAAAGATAACCAAAAGAGCGTCTAAATGAATCGTTTGACGTATTTGAATATCATTAAGTGTAAATAGTTTATGATGAACTTAGACTAACTAAAGTAAATGGACGGATGGTCAGTGGAACACAAGCGAAGCTACCGTAATAAGTCGAAGCCCCTTGTTTCACCATATTCTCGTTCGCTCTCGCTCACTCTGTCCTCACTCTAGTACCATTCACTCACACATTCAGACGCTGCCGCCATTTTTGTGCTTCACTTCCTATTATATCATTACGCAAGTGTGCATTACGCTATTATGTTCTATTTAGCAAATCCATGATGAAAGATGTTGATATACAAAAGTGAAAATAGATGTATCAATGGATCTTTACAATGGATTTTAGTGGACATCGCCGACTTAAATGGTTAATAGCAAATGATGTCATACCTCTAGCAACGTGGTCCTTAGCGACAAAGTAGGCGGAGGATCTGTTGTCCAGTAGTGACAACGCTAGCAGGTTAGTCGCTAATCTTGCCATGTTCTGCTCGCCGCAGCCTCTCGGCAGAGTCACCAGAGAGTCTGCATCCTGGGGACGAATGGTTACTTTGTTAGTGGTCCCTCTTCGACATGCAAGTAGGCGTAAGAACAAAGGATTTTAGATTAACATAGAAGGGACATAGAAGGGACTAACAAAAGTAAATGGAGGGATTGTCAGTAAAATACATGTGAAGCTAGCGCAATAAGCCAAGGCCCCCATTTTATTATTATTTAATTATCCGTTCGGTGTAATTGTTACCATGCCATTCTACCATTCAAAGGGTCCTGGGTTCGATTCCCGGCGAGATAGAAATTTAAACGATGAATTTAGATTTCTGTGCCTGGTCTGGGTGTTTGTGTAAATGTCTATGTGTGAATAAATGTCACTCACAATATAGGGAATCCTGTGTGTAACGTCAATTTATTTTATTTATTTATATCATAAACAGAATAGGTACTTACAGCCAGCAGTGGACCAGTGACGTCACCAACAGCCCATACAGTTAGAGATTCAGTTCCAGACACAGCTTCCACGCTGGCCCACGACCACGAGATTGAGTTAGGCGATAGTGACTCTGTACCTGATAACATTTGAAACATTTTTAGGATTCCCCTACAAACATCCCGACAATATATGCTTGAGAGTTCTCAAAGGCATGTGAAGTCGATCAATCTGCACTTGGCCAGCATGGTGAACTATGGCCTCTACCCTTTTTATATTTGTCCGTGCCCAGCAGTGGGACTCTGTGTTGAAGATGATCATACTTTAGTTATTAGAAATTTTTTTTATTAATACTCTTTATTTCCAATGGTATTATTTTGTGATGTAAATTTATAGTTATAGTTTTATTTTTGGGATGAAACTTAATTCAAAGTAAAGCTCACCTCTGGCACATAACATAATAGATTTGTATTCGTGAACTGGGATGCCTTCTTCTTCGATTTGAATTTTAATGATTACTTCATCACTGGAACGGGAAAAAGTATATGCTCGTAACAACAACTGTATAAATGAATTGGAATCATAGAGACGAAACTATCTGACAATTTGAATCATAGAGACGAAACTGTCTGACAATTAGAATCATAGAGACGAAACTGTTTGACAATTAAAATCATAGAGACGAAACTGTCTGACAATTTAAATCATAGAGACGAAACTGTCTGACAATTAGAATCATAGAGATGAAACTGTCTGACAATTAGAATCAGAGATCTAACTGACTGTGAATTGGCTTTGACTTTAAGTTATTTACACGCAAAGTTGAAAATATTCTATCATTTAAACTGTTTTTGAATTTGAATTTGATAGAAATTGACAGCTGATAATGGTAGGTAGAGTTTGGGGTAGAGTTGGAAATTCGTTTACCCAACATTATCTTCAGATATCTTTTTCCTGTGTCTAAAAAAATTTTCACACTAACCTGACGCCAGTTCCACTAGTGGAATTCCCACAAGTTCCTCGAGTGGATCTGGCGCGAATACTGACGCGTGCCTCTCCCGGGAACCGAACGCGGATCTCCAAACGACGAGCGATGGACGACCGACCAGGGACACACGCGTTTTCCACTGAACTATTGCTTTCTATGTGTGGATCAGTGAGCACTTGGACTTGGACCTGAAAGGGAAAGTAACATTAATAAGACCTTTATAACACCTTTAATCAACCATTTATTACTCCACGTGGTACAGTATGCTCTAAATCTTCCCTATTCCCCTAAACTATTTGTTGAAGTGAAGTGGACTAATGCAATGCAACTATGCAACTTACGCTAATAGACTCGTAGAGGTAGTTGAAGAGTCGGTAGCGGATGATGGTGTGGTCACCACGACGGAGGCGGCGCGGGCCGTCCGCGTGGATAAAGAACTCGCGGAAAACCTGATGAAGAAACATATTATATTTATATAAAACTTCGGTATTTACTCATATCTTCTACAACACTATACAACGACAAACACTATTTATATTATTTACTTGCACAAAAATGCTTAAACATCATATAGTTAAAACCATATTTACCTATACAGGTGAACAAATTAAAATTAATTAAATGTTATTGTTTAATAACAATTAAGCTAAACTTAAGGCTGAAATCATATCAAATTAAATCAATACTTATATGGAACTAGGAATATTGTTAATATTATCGTAAGTCGAGGACTTAGATTTGTTGGAAGTGGTAACCAGGATCCAAGGAATCGCCCAAATCCTCTTTTGGGTTCATGTTAAGTGCGTTAACCCGCAGTTAACCAGCGTGTGGACTATGACTTAAGCCCTATGGTACATTACCTGCAGCACAGCCGGCTGGGATATAGCAATACCAGTCCTGGAGAGGCAGTACGCGTTGGCTTCGAATCTGGTGATGGAGTCGGGTGTCCGCGCCGCTACAACTGCTGAGCCGTTGGATCCCACCGCCACGAGACGCCATAGCCATGCCTGAGAAGAAATATAAACAGATGGCCATAAACTCAGCAAAAAAAGTTACACAACTTTTATTTAGACAAAATACCTATATTTATAAGGAACCGCGCGGACAAAACCGCGGGCTACAGAATCCAAATTAAACTATATTTTCTCTCTTAACTATAAATATATCACTATACTTAAAACGCTTTTTTTCATTCCTTTTATTTCTTGTTATAATTTTTCTCACCTCAGAGAAGTCACTCCTGGGTGTGAATACGTCATCAGACACCAGCAGCTCGGGAGCGGGTTCGCACTTCCTGATGACCGCATCACCCCCCGAGACCCTTACTCCACCAGCAGCGAGCCAACTCATCATCAGCTCCATGCTCGTGGTGGGCAGCTCTGATGTGTCTGTGGCTGCAAGAAAATGGAGTAAGGTCTATGGAAAGAAAAAAGCGTGATTATTCAATATTCAATAAGTGAAGCCGGCCGTAAGCTGGCCCAGAAATGTCTCCAGAAATGTTACAAACAATATATGATTACTTGCAAACCTTACTTCCAAAAACTTATTAGTCAGTCAACCTGTACGTTTAAAACTTATTGAGGTAAGTCTGTTTGGCCAGGACTGAGAAGGCATGCGATGATCCTAGAGTACAGACCTGGATAGTTACTTCTAGAAGCTCATACACACTTACTGAGGAAGCATTCCCCCGCAGCATCATGTTCAGTGAGGTTCCTGTGCGCATCCATTAGCCTCCTCAGCGTCATCATCACCACGTCTCGTATGCTGTCTCCTGGCTGGACCCACTTGGACGCTGTGTCCAGGACTGAGAGGGCACAGAGAGCTGGTCCTGGAGTGGACAGCTGGATGCTTGCTAAGGAACCTGGAGGCGTCTGACGGGTGAGCCAGTTGGCATCGACCTGTAGACGGAATTATTTTCTTTATTTTTGGATGCATATGCTTTCTGTGAAGGGCCGTTGCTATTTGCATGGAAAAAGTATATACTATCATGTGATACAATTAGTTAAACCGGTGATACCTTATTCCCAAAGCATTCCTCCAAATCCAAGTGTTTGGTAGCGCTGAGTAGTTCTCCATTGTAACGAAGGAAAGCCAGTAGCCGACTGTGTGGACACATCTGTGGGGATATCTGTGAAAGCAGGGTTTTGTTATGAAAAGGGATGTCTAACAAACTTTGAATTTGAGTTTGGGGGTATTGTCGAGTCAGTGAAATACATAACGGAACTCCCACAGTACCTTTATGGGCAACAAAACACGCAGCAAGTGACGCTCCAACAATGCATCGACATCGCTGGCATTTCGCACGTCTATCGCGAGGGGCGGTGGCCTGTCGATGCTGCAGGGGCTGTTTCTTGGCGCAGCGGAGGCCTGGCCGCCCGTCGCCGTCGGGCACTGCGTCGTGGCGCCCCAACGGTGGATAATCCCGCCTCGGGTTAGCACCTATATCAAATATAAGCTGAGAGATTTTATGATAAGTGGTTTATGAGATGATACTGATAGTGGTGTAGCCCTGCTGGTTAAGTTCTAGGCTTCTTATTCGAGAGAACCAGGACCGAATACCACCAGCAGACCAGCAGGCACCAATGATAAATATTATGTATATATTTATTGACTCTCCAACTTTTTCACCCTTTAGGGTTAGAATTTCGGGAAATCCCTTCTTATCGGATGCCTATGTTACACAAAGAAAAGACCCTCCAGGTTTGAGGTGTCTTCGATCAACTGTTGAGGCAGTGCGTTGATCTGTCAGTCATTCAGGACACAGCATTTTATATTTATAGATTATAATACAAATCTCACCACAAAATGCACAGTGAGTGGCGTGGATATGTTCCCAAGGTTGAGGTAGAGCGGCACCAGACTCCTGGACTTGGAGTCAGCCTTCAGCGGGCCCAGGGCCGCCTTGCTGGCTGCCTCGCGACACGCCAGTTGCAGTGATGCTGTCGCGTTTTTTAGGGTTGCCTGTGGAGTATGCACACCATCTTTGCAGTAAAATGATTAGTAATCGGTCAGAGTGCATCTTCATATTATTATGTCATTTACTGTTTTGATTTATTTTATTAAATAATAAACAAATATTTTTCGATTCAGGTAGAATCCCAATAAGTAGTATCAAAGGTATGCCTTACAATTGCCTATCAACCATTAGATGATCATAAATCACAGTAACTTAATTTTAAAAAGTACCCTTCTTTCTCAAGTATTTAAACTCACCTGGAACTTATAAAACGGGCTGCCATTATCCTCCGCATTGAACAGCACTCTAGCAACACCTCTGGCATCTGTGTCGGCGTCTACGCATGACGTCATTGCTGTCGTCACGTCCGACGTCACCGCTGACGTCACGGGCGTCCGACACACGCGCACGCGTTCGTTCGCCGCGGGCTTATCGTCCCAGCGTGTCGCTTTGACCTGTGATAGTCTTTGTTATCAGTTTTAAAATGGATTTCGTCTAAAAATGAAAATACATTTTTTAAGTTATCGGCACTTTTCTTTATTTTGTCGAAATAAATAGAATAAGTAAATAGGTGCCTTCAACTATTTCTATGTCCCAATGCTGGGCATGGGTCTCTTCCCACATCCGGAAAAGGCCTGGAGCATAATCCTCCAATGCGGATTGGTGGAGATACGGTTGTTGACACGTGTCGGATGTTGTCAAACCGTCCAAGGGTCTCCGACCAGGTTTGACGACTGTTATCTATCGATAACAACCGACGGCTTAACATGCCCTCCGAAGCACGGAAGCGCGCCTGAAATTTTTCACTAGCAGTCGGCATAAAATTAGATTTTTTTGTAATTATGGAGAGATTCTGACCTTCAGTTTATAAGGTAGCCCCGGAGATATAACTGCTCGATACTTCGTGAGGAATTCCAGGGTAACTGCGTCATCAACTACTTGAGATACCACGGTCGTGTTCTGCCAGATTCTAGTGCCTTCCTCCTGGAAGATAATAATTGTTCTTATTATATGGTACGGTTGTGATTTTACACTTGATTTTAAAGGAGTGCCGAGAACTTTATTCTGCCGTGTATTTTCTTTCTTTTTCTGTTTTATGATGAATAAAAACGTTTTTATTTATTATTATTTTATTTAAGAAAGGGTTAGAAATGTACAGTATAGTATACCTTATTAGTGAAGAACAATTTACCAAGTAAAAAAAAACTTGCTTAGAAACAAAATAAACGGAATTTCTTATCCTATTTCGTCTCGGTCATCCGATTGTTCCTATAACAAGATTTCCAGACCTAGGATTAATTCCCAGAATGTAAAAGCGCATAAGTAAAATATATTTAGATGAAGAAAAAACAGCGTGACGGCTAATTAGCGTGTTTAGACAAACAAACAAACAAAAAAGCTCTTCAGCTTTATTAAATTGGTATAGATTATAAATTATCTCATTTTTAGTCTGTTATTTAGCCCCTATTTAGCTCATATTTAGTGTTACTGTTTAAAAAAGTTATGTTTTGTATTATAAGATACTGTTTTGATTAAGCAACTGACCTGAAACGAGAAGTCAGCGACGACAACATCAGGGGCTCTCAGTCCATCAAGTCCGATCCTCCTGGCGGCGGCAGCGTGGCGGTGGCACGTTCGAGGCGCCTTCAGGCGCACCGCAGTTCGTATCCCGGTCGAAGTGTCCGATACACCACCAGCTCCTCGAAGACGGATGACCAGCATGCCTTCTACTGCTTCTGACCATGGGTATCTAGAGGCAAGAAGTTTATATAGAACTGGCTGTGCTCTGCGTTAAGAATTGTAACGTAATGTTTGATAGCCTATAACCTTCCTCATTAATGTACTCGTAGCTATCATACACAAAAATAATTTTTCAAATCGGAT